>BMAU01019395.1:0-87979 GCA_019973935.1 Trichonephila clavipes | reverse complement strand
TGTGGCAATATGTATATACATATGACAGAATCACAACATTAAGAGGTAGCTAATTTTTATTAATTATCATTAAAGTATCGTATTGTTATCCAAAACAATCGTGTATATAAAATTTCAGTTCAACTGAATGCTTTAAAACGTGAAAAAAATTCGCCAAAAATGATGCCAACGTGATTGTATTTGTAATTCTTTAAATAATTAGTTTTAATCAATTAATTTTTATTAATTATAATTAAATTACTGTATTGTCATCCAAAATAATCCTTTATATAAAATTTCAGCTCAATTGAGCGCTTTAAAATGTATTTTATTATTAACGATTGAAAATTCCACGAAGATAAATAAATAAATATATAGAGAGTGTGAGCTAATAGTAGGAATTAAAAAGTAGCTCTCAAAACAGGTGTACTGTAAATTGGTTGTTGTCGGCAACTTTTTAAAGGATTATTGCTAAATTAGGAACATAGCAATAAACACACAAATAATATAAAAAAAAATGTCTTAAGTCAATTCCTACTTTGAATGGATTAATAGAGTATTTTATTAACGAATGAAAATTTGAATAAGATATATGCATAAATAAATAAATATATATATATAGGGAGAGAGTGATCTAATAGTAGAAATTGAAAAAAGAGTATGATTTGTCTGCATTGCTGTAAGAATGCAAACCCGGTTTGGCTAGTTTGGCTGAAAAACGGATTTTCGACGCCAACTTTTGTCTTTGTTTTAACAGTTACATTGCTACAATAACAGAGACAAATCTAAGTTGGCGTCAAAAACCAGTAATTAATTTAATTTAATTTAAATAATTAATTAATGTTTGAAAAAACTGTATTAACATCAAGTGTCATCCACGACAAGTTTTAAAAAAATTATTTGAACTTGATTGGATGAATAGAAATTATTTTATTAAAGATTGACAAGTTGAACAAGTTAAATAAATGTATAAATATATAGAGAGAGTGAACTATAATAGTAGGAATTGAAAAAAAAATCAAATGTCGCAAACATTATAGGGGGACTTGTCATGCCGCTGTTTATTGTGGAAGAAATGTGTGATTTCTTGAATAATTTTTTGCAACTAATTTGAGATTTGTTTTGCTTATAAAAGCGATAATGAGTGGAAAAAAGGTAGTGGTTTCAATTCTAATGTATGATGCAAATGGTTTTTACAAAATGTTTACTTTATGTTACTTTTGTAGAAAAAATTAGAAGAGAGGGACATTGAAGATTACTTGGACCAGTTAGAAGGCGGTTGGCTATCAGGAGATGACCTTGAACCCATTAATTATCTTAAATAAGGTCAAGTAATTTACATTGTAGCTGGATGTGAAGCGATGCATATTAAAACGTGCTGGTAAAAAAAAGTGGTTCGTGTCATCGAAACAGCTTAACATTAACATAAACAACCAACGCGTTCAAAACAACTTTTCAATGCGTCATCCGAAAAAGATGATCAACATTGACTCATTAATAACAACTTAACTTTATCGTATCAACTTATCACTAAAGTTATCGAACTATTAGATAATGTGGCAAAAATTTGAAGCATTTCTCCTGCAGAGAATGAATTTTGTACCGAGATGTGGATTTTCCTATCTATAAAAAGCAATCGATAACCTCGGCATAAGTGCCTTGCACTTTCATGGTTTATTTATTCATTTCTCACGAATCTTAAGCAGCTGATTTCAAAAATGTAATCAAGTAATCAGAATTCAAAGTAATTAAAAAAATAAAGAGTCATGAACACACACACAGAATTTTACTCAAGCGATGAGTGATTATTTACATTTTATTTTGATATAGATTGCCCTCTGAAACCCCATAAGGGATATTGACGACATACTTCTTTATTTTAAACCTCGGTCAAGAGTCGAGAACGACATCTGAGCGAGCCCCCCACTTTCCATACTTCCACATCTCTCCAACAAAAGGACTTCGAGCTTCAACAGTTTAATATGCTTCTGCTCTGTTACACGGAGAACCCTCAGTGGGACCAGGACTCGAATATACTAGTCGTGAGAAATTTGGGGAAAAGGAAAACGAATATGCTGTTCATCTGACGCAGTTATTGTTTTTCTTATAGTTAAATAATCCTTCTTAATTTAAATTTCACAGTTTTTCTCATTTCTTATCGTTTATAGTATGGTTTTATTTATTTTAATGTAATAGGGAGACAGTTGAAATAATGAAGAGGTTGAATCAGATTTTATCCTACACCTTTATTTATTGCCAAAATAGCAAATTGTTATCCTTATACTGGACAAAATTTCGATACAGAAAAATTAACTTTCAGCGCTATTTTGCGCATTGTTTTTTTTTCTTTCCAAAGCTGTAGTCGGTTCTTAAATACTATCGCAACCGTATTGGCCACATTATATGAAACGAAGTACATGGATGCCGATTCAGTGTCTATGACACATGCGAAATCGGAGTTGCCAACTCGACGAATTATCTTGAAAGTTGGCATTGATGCGATAATGCGTAAGTACCCTGTAGTCTAAAATAGGATTTCACCAAAAATGTTGCTAAGAAAATAAAATTGGATTGAGTGTTCGCCTTCGTATGCGTTGACGAGAAAATATGTTATACATTATTTTTTTGTAAAGGAAAAGGGGTACTTACGTATTTTTGTAACCGTATTGGCGTCATTATATGAAACGAAGCGCATGGTTGCCAATTCAGCGTGTAAGACATGCGAAATCTGGGTTGCCAATTTGGTAAGTTTTCGTGAATGTTGGCATTGTTATGATAGTACGTAAGTACCGGAAAATCTTTTGTCTTGAGCTTGCCATACGCTGGAATTAAGGCAACTTTGACTTTTCTAAATTGAGGCAAATTTATGTTTAAAGTATGATTATTTGACTCATATGCATTTCCTGTTCTGTGGAAGATTTGATTATCAATATCAGCTCTTGCTTAATGATTTGAGTCTCAAGACCCGATGAAGTTTTTTTTTTTGTTACAAGGCTGACGCACCTTTAATCATTCGAGATTCAAAATTCCACAACATAATGCGTAATTTCCGAGAGCGGTATGTGTGCTCTGCCCCGTTGTGAGACCACTGGTAAAAATAAAGAGGTATATCATTAAGAGCTCTTTCATTGTTTCTTAGTATGAGCAATGTTAATATGTTAATAAACTGTTAATTCGCTACAGTAGATTAGTATATTTTGAATCAAGAAGTGTTTTCACGAATATGAACTTGATGAAATATAAGAATGCTCTTCGAAGATTTCTCTGCGCGTATTAGTTGATTCTTGCCATAGAATATTTAAAAAAGGAAAAGCATTTAAAAATTGGGGAATATGAATTCATATATTTAACGTATTTCGTACGACAATTTGTACTTTATATTCAAATTTAGAAAATAAGTAAACAAGTTTGTGCACAGATTAGTTTAATTTTTGTGAATAATGAAACAAAAGTATATTTATGTGAAGTGGACGGCGCTACGCGCTACTGCAAGCCCCCTTAGCATCCCCCTTCCTGGCGGCTGCGAAGGGAAGCATAGGGCAATGACTCGGACGAAAGAGGCAGCGAGAGAAGAGACTTTAGAACACGAGAGAAGACGTTGAGAACGCAAGAGAAGCAGACCCACATGGGCAGAGCCGTAATAACTCTTACAAAATAATGAAAACCAATTAGGCAATGAAGCGCGTTTAAATGTTTCACTTAATTTATTAATTGTTATTCTTCATTTTATTTATTCTTATTTCAAAAATAAACAGATTATTCTGGCAAATCCCCGTTTGCGAATTCATCCCAGTAACAACATAACATTTATATACTATTTTTCAAGAGTGTTATGAGCAAAAAAAAAAGAATAAGAACATTATATATTTTGTATACGAACTGTATATTAAATAATATAAAAATGACCTTATTTTTATTTTTCCAATAAAAATATTAAATTCTCTAATACTTTAAGTTTCGTGTATAGAAGGATTTTTAATTTTATGTTTACAAATTTCTATTTTACATTAATGTTAATTTTAAAGATTCGATTATGGAGATGCCAAAAAGAATTTTCCAGCTCCTAAACAACGTTTGATTGATATACTTATGTGTTATTGGGTCCTTGAAACTAAGAACTGGGGAAGTTTGACTGTCAATAAAAGTGGTTGTGGAAAAGGAGTTTCGTTGCTTACTTATAATACCGTTGACCAATTTTTTCAAACCAAAAGACAATATACGGTTCACACTAGGGTTACTTTCCCGGGCTCCCGGCAAATCATAAGATTTCCATAGTATTTGTATTCCTCGGAATTATACTTCATTCCCGGGAATGATTCGGGGCTGAAATAATCCGAAATATCTGGTTTTGACTTGACTTTGGATTTCGACCATCGACATTAATTTTGGATGACCACCCTTTGCAGTTTGCGATCGCGTTCACCCCGAATTCCTTGGAAAGGGATATGTTCGTTTCAACCCCCTGCAGTGGGGGTAAGAGTGTAATAAGAGAAACAGTAATACCCACGTAAGGTTGGGGAAAATTTTGCAGCTTGTCGTAGCATTAAACTATTTGTCTTGTCGAAAAAGTGTTTAGTTTTCAAAGGAACTTCATTTCGTAGTCTGCCAACACGACTGTTCTGATATTTTGATTTAAGGTATTCGACTACGTTCGGAACCGTGATTTTAAAAAAAGCACCTAAATGGATAATTTTTATGATATTTAGTGTCACTTAGATTAGAATACATGTATAAAATTGTTTTAAGAATATTTTGACAAAAAAATTATTTAAATACAATATTTTGGCAAAAAATTACCTTAGAATAACCTTTTTTTCAAAATGTTCCCCTTTTATTAAAAAATGTGCTTCTAAAATCATAATATTTCGCTTAAATAAAGTAAAGACTTCTCCAGAATGTCTGAACTAGGATTTTTGAAAAATTCATATTATTTTCAGAGTTACAACCCATTGAAATAATTATTGGTGTTTTTTTTCTTAAAATTTCTCCCCTCTGTTGTCGTAAGACATGAATGAACCCACTTCTAAGTTATATATTTCAAAAATTCTATTTGAGACTCTTTACAGAGGTCTGAGCTATATACAGGCAAAATATTATTATAATAGAAGTATTTTTCGCAAAAGCAAAATATTTTGAAAATGGGTCATTCTATGTTCATTTTTTGTCAAAATATTGTACTTAAATAACTTTTTATTGTAATACTATTCTTAAAACAATTTTATATACATTTTCTAATCTAAGTGACACTAAATATCATAAATATTATCCATTTATACGCTTTTGCAAAATCACGGTTCCAAACGTAATTGGATATCTTAAGTTAAAGACGTAGGTACTGTTATTTATTTAATTTCTTATTGGATATTTTTTTGTCTTCATTATAAACTATTTAATTGAATCAGCAGTTTGAAGAAAACAATGAACTCTAAACTGTTTGGGGTTAAAAAAGTCACGCAACGTTTCTTATTTATTATTTTTCTTAACCTAACTTTTGTGCGAAATTCGTACATAAGTATTTAGTTATTTTTATGTAATAAAGATATATAGCAATTTCATAAATAAGAAATCAGTTACACAAATCAAATTTCTTTAAAACAAGAATTTATATTTTTAAGGAACGTGATCGTTACTCCAGCAGTAAATAGTTTTATTTATTTACTGCTGTTTATCTCTTATCATTAGAAAAATAAGTTATTCTGGATTGATTAAAAAATAAATGAAAATCAATTCTCAAGCATAAAACTGAGGTTTTGTAAACAATTCCTCAAAGCTGAGAGAGCCTTTTCTGATACAGCGTTATTTATAACAAAGATAAGAACTAAATATGCTGAGTGATAAAAGCATATATAGATTGCTTATATTTTCTCAAAACACACTTTAAATATACTTAACACTTAACATATTTTATACTTTTTTGATTTTCAACTGAGTGTATAAATGAGTATACTTTTTGAAATTTATATGTATATTCTTATTTTATATAATTAATATTAATATCAATTAAAAAGAACTTGTTTTAAAATAATTCGAAATTTTGATGAATCCCCTGGAATCCCGGGAATGAATTTTACGTTTACGGCGTTTCAAGGAAATTCCCGGAAATGGAAAAAACCGGGAAATCAGGAACCTTAGTTCACACGCATATTCCGAATCAATAATAACAGTTTCGCATTTGGTAACATCTTCCGAATTGGTGGCTTTTTTTATTTGGTGAAATTGGTAGACGGTAAAGTACTTCAGTACATATGTTGTTTTTTCATCCCTTAAAGTACACTTTTCTGTGATACAGTACTTTATAAATGTAATGCTCTAACCCCCTACAAACATTATTCAGTCTAAAAAAAATCTGATCAGCGGTTTGGCTAAACGTGATAGCCACCACATACTTAAGACATTTAACTTACTTTTCAGGACAGAAATAATGAATCATATTACGATAATCTTCTTATGAAAAATTAACATTTTTGCTAATAACTATTTCAATAACAATTAAATACAAGGTGGAAGTATAATAAAATAATAATAGAATAATTGTACATTATATAGAATACTTACTAAAATATACATTGAAATTTGTATATATCCACATTTTATATTTTATTTAATTTTAG
This sequence comes from Trichonephila clavipes, assembly GCA_019973935.1. Lineage (NCBI taxonomy): Eukaryota > Metazoa > Arthropoda > Arachnida > Araneae > Nephilidae > Trichonephila > Trichonephila clavipes. Next base: position 81,389 of record BMAU01019395.1, on the reverse strand, counting down.
TATAAAAAGTGTGAAATAAAGTAATATTTTTGAGGATTTAAATTAGTTATTTCACAAATTTAATGAGCTATTTCCTGTGGAACTTTTCAAAGCAAGTAGGACAATTTGCTTGAAGGCACAGTGGCACGTTGCAGGACCGACACAGCTATCGAGAGCGATGAACGTCTTTTCTGGTGTTGTAAAGAGAGCATCTCCTGTTACAGATCACCTTCTGCTCTCTGAAGTGGAGGAAAAGAGAAAATTTCGAGGTCATTTTTCTGTTCTATGTGGGTAATGGATAGAGCCTCTATCCACATATAAAAGCTTTCAAAAATCCTAAATAAAACTTTTTTTTTCATTTCAAATTTGCTTACTTCATTCAGATGAGAGAAAAGCATACTTAAGACTTGTCGAAATTTTTTTTCACAGATCAGAAATTTTATTTATTGTAATCAAAATACAAATTGTAGATTTACACAGAGATTGTTTCTAACTGCCTTTCAGTGGACATGAAATGCAAGAAAAAAAGGTATCATGGTGTTAGTTTTATGTATTAGTTTTTATGCGTTTTAGCTTCAATTAACGCATGTGGAAAAAAAACTAAATATCCACCGCCCGCGTGGAGAAATTTTTTTTGTTATGTGGCTAGACTTATTAGCCATTGCCCGCGAAAGAGTTAATTCAACCGACTTGATTTTTTAATACGTCGGGTAATCAACTGTGTAGATATAAGGAAGTTCCGTAGATCTAAATTAATTTGAATACATTCGAGGTTTTATTTGAGAAAAATTTATTGAACAAATGAGTTAAGGAATAGATTAACGAACGGTTCTTTAAAAAGAAATCGGAACCGGCAAGAACAGTTCTTCTGGAACAAAAAAAATTCCTTCCCTATTTACAAGAATAGATACTTTCAACGGTTCTTTCGATTCATTTCGACAATGAAATAAGTTGATACAGAAAAAAAAGGGAGCCTATAAAAAAATCTCCAATCTAAAATCTGTAGTATCCCAGCAACAACATTTTTAAAGTGTGGTGTACTGTTACGTGGTATGTGTGTGTGAGGCTAAAGTGTAGAATTGGCCACTGGTTGGCAAAAAAAAATTTTTTTTTTTTTTTGCTCTTTTCTCGAGATTGATAAGCGTGGTAATTGTGATAACCGATTTCGGAGCTCTGATTGGGTTTTACAGACAAAGTTCTTGCGGGAAAGTGAACTTTGGCATTCAAATCCAATTTTCCCACAAAGAGATTGTTCTCGAAGAGAAAACAACATGCATTTATTTGTAAACAACGCATAAATGCGTTTCAATATATTCCTCTGTCTTTTAAAGAGCTTATTGCTTTTTATATATGTACTGTAATTAATGTATATGTGTTTTTATTAAATAAACTTTTCGAAAGAAGGATTTTCTTCTCTAAAAAATGCCGATTCATTTACATAAAACAGAAAGAAAAAAGCATTAACAGAAGTCAAAATGCCATCATTTAAACAAAAGTTAGTCTAAATTTGTATTTTGTGAATTTGTATTCAGAACTGTACTTTAAAAAGCTATTTTCATATAAAGCCCCCTGTAAGGAAATTATACGGGGGTGAAATTTATACAAGCGTTACTTCCGGCGCAGAACCCGACGGGGACAGATATTGGAATTTTCGTCGTTTAAAGAGCTACAATCTTATTTTCCGTGTCAAAATCAGACGAAAAATAATTCCTAAATCGGTAACTTTGTTTATTTCGCCACGATATGGTATTTTTTTTCAAAATAATGATATTTTGCTTTTTTCACTATTTTTTTTCTAAAATAAGTCAATATCGATGCATTTTTATGAATTTTTCTTTCAATTGTTATGTATGGGTTTCTAATAATTTTAATGATTCGATATTCTGTACAACAAAGTTCATGTTTTGCTGTTTTAGAATCAGAGATTTAAAAAACGAAATATCAATTTTTTTTTACAATTTTTCAAAAAATACTCAAAATTATAATTAAACATTTAATAACTTCGTTATTTATAAAAATAACAACACGAAAGTTTTTCCCCGTGTGTCAAATGTTATCCGTGCTTTGTCCAAAGATTGAAAAAATTGCTTAAAAGTTACGGATTTTAAAAAAGTTTGTGTGTTTTTCATCCAATACTCTTTTTACAAGAATTTATTTATGCAGTATATTTTTTTATATTTTTCTCTTAAAAATAATTGCTGTTTGTTTTCTATCTGTGAAATTTGAAAAGTATAACTTAAAAACTAAGCCCTCAAATTAAAGAGGCAATTAAAACTTTAAAAAAAATTGGCAAATTACGTTTACTGTTGTTTCGCCTGCTGGGGTCACTGGCGTTAAAAACCGGTTTTCGATCCAAACAACTTTTTCGCGAGTGTAATGACTTATACTCCGTTTCACCTTAACGTGGCAGTCAAAATCACATTTGTTGCTGGGTCACACTGGAAGATGAGGTTGACTAAAATAAATGAAATCACCAAATTTTGCGAGTAAAAAAAATGCGCGTGAAAAATTCATTTTTGTTTCATTATAAGTATATATCTTTAATTCTATAAGTTCAATGAACTAAATTCATGATGGTCATATGATAACGGCAATCACGTGTTTCCCATTGATTAAAAATTCACATACTAGTTGTTCATAAGATAACATTTAAAATTTGATGATTGGGTAAAGAGTTCACGCCTTAAAATTCTTCAAACCATTTCAAAATTAAAAATAAACTTTACACTATACAAATACTTTTAAATTAACTGCATTTTGTTTAACTATGTGCATTATTATATCGTTGACAAATATATACTTTTTAAAAGAAAGTTTTTCCAAAAAGCAAAAGTTGGCAACAGTGAAGCACATGAACTAATTGGCTGGAAACACGTGATTACATTTGTGATATAATGGGCTCAATTCATGTGACGTCATAGTCACATGATAGTGATATGCACGTGATTCTAGCCAATCAGTTCAAAAACTCCTGTGACTTCATAGTCATACGATAAAAACTATCTTGTATTTCCAGCTAATCAGTTCACGCGCTTCGGTGTTGCCAAGTTTAGCTCTTTGCAGAAACTTTCTCTTAAAAAGTACATTGTATACAAAATGCATTTTATTTAAAAGTATATGCTAAAATACGTTTTTTTAAAAACCTTTTTGAAGAAATTTTTTCCCCTAACTTTTAAACATCTTTATCCAAATATGAAATTTGAAATTTTATCCAAGTTTTACAAATAGAACAACAAGTGCTATTAGTTTAATGTTCGTTTTGAATTCAATGAAGAGCACGTATTTGTCTTTGTCATGTGATGTCATGAATTGAGCCCATTATGATGTCGAATTAATTGATGAACTAATTGGCTGAAAACACGGGACTGAGTTATCATGTGATTATGACGTCACATACATTTAGTCCATTATTACATCTGTTAATAAAACAAAAATTTCTGCAGTATTTGTAAAACTCTTAATCTCTGTTACTCCGTTAGCATTATTTTTAATATAAATGTCGTTTCTGTATGTTATCTTAAGATACAATGAGGCATAAAATAGAATTTTGTGAAACTCATTTAAAAATGTATCAATATTAAAATTTATTATCCTTTATAAAACTTTTTTAGTTTACTTAAAAATATTTCGATGTACATGTGAAAAATTACGTTACTAAACACATTATTATCGTTACGATTTATATTTTTGTCAATCAGAAAGTTACTGACATAATAGATTACATCTACGAAACATTATTAGCATATACAGAAAGTGGTTCCAAATTACTGAAGAAATGGTATCGTGTACTTCCACTCATTCTTGGCGATGATTTGAATATTGATTTCGATAAAGGATTGAGACTATTACAATTTTTAAAATCATAACTTAATTTCGAGTTTGTTTCTGGTAGAGCACTGGTGTGTCGACTAAGTATGGTACAACCATTGGTGCGATGTTTGAACGATTCGTGTTGTTGTTACTTATGCCATCTGATCGACAGAAACATCAGATCAAGGCCCACGAAATTCATCGCGGCTAAGAGCTATATTTTTACGCCTATCGTTTGCTTTAGCTTTGAGCACCCTGCTCGGTTCCACCTCTTGTAGCAGAACGCCCTGGGGGTGTCAGATGCTTTCCCCCTCTCTTTTCCTTGCACCAACATCACGAGAGGACTAACGGCTCATCGGCTGATTAGAGTACCCCCATGTCGGAAGGTACTATATATTTAGAAACATCCATGCCTTCTCCGGGATTAGAAGCCAGACCCTACGGCACCCCAGTCAGCGTTACTAACCACTATACTGAATGGGCGGCTAGTAAATCACGTATCTACCGACGTTATTATATATCATACTTTAGTTACCACAAGCTTCTTGTCACAGTGATTAATAATGACGAGAGTATTAATGTAATTAATACTCAAAGTGATATTAATGGTAAAGTAAAACTACCTTCTGTACTCATGTACTACGAGTAACATACATTTATGTAACATAGTTGACTATAATATCTTATATATATGTAGGATTTTTTTTCCCTTTGAAACATTTGTAAAAAGGTTGAGTCATATCCTTTTCAGAGGACCATAAATCTCAATTTTATTTATTACTGCATTCCGAAGCAGCACCATCTAGTAAGCTTTCGTAGCTCCGGCTTGAATAATTTTTCGGCAGAGGCCAACTAACCACTGCTAGATCAACACGTCGCGTCTTTACCGCATTTCCGCGCCCAACGCGGCACCGCCAGTCCTAACGTCCAATAATGAGAAAGGTTTATTTCCCCGTCTTCTAAAGGTATTACTCAACTTTTAATTAACCTAATTCCTGCATTTCTTTCTCTTTGTAAATATCCCCTTTTGTAAATATTTCCCTTTAACTTTAAATAAATTCTCTTTTACTTTGAAGTATTTGTGTTTAAATGACTTAGATTCAATTAATAATTCATCACTCACCCTTAAATACTTACCCCTAGACAAGCCACCTCGCCAATCTAAAATCCCGCCTTCTGAAGAGTCTGATTTTTATTCGAAGATTTATTCGGACTCCCACAGAAATAATTGGGGGATCGCCTGGGATTTGATTTCGAAAATCTTCTCTAAATAATAAGTTGATAACCTTCTAATCCTCTTCTTCGTTAAAAAAAACAACCCATTTTTGGCTGCACGCCTAAATTATAAACGGACTGAATCGAAAATGCGGAGTGCCTCTCATAACATACTAACCTTTAGGTGAATAAAACCAGAAGTTATTTTCTGTCGTGTACAACAACTACAAGAGTTTCACAAGTCCAGTGAACACATCCAGGAGCCTTTGAAGTTTGTTTTCAAGTAATTAATCACACGTCGTCAACTGTATCAGGTATTTTTATATTGTTCTTCAAAAGGAAAAAAATCTAAAAGAATACGTGAGTCACCGTTAATTTGATTATGAAAAAATTGTTGTAGTCGATTTCATGAAGTAATTTATATTTTTAAATATCATGTGTGTTTTTCTGAAATACTATTTTTCTATGTGTATAGAAATCATATCAATTAAAATTTTCTAGAAGTATATCTTTTAAAATATTAAGAAAGTCGTACGTAATATTCAAGTTTTATTTGTATCTCATTTATTAACGAATCGCATTGAATTTCATGTATGTGCGAAAAGTTTTCATTTCTTTAGTTACGTCATCGACCTTGAACTAAGAGATTAATGTTTCTCCCATTCGTAAACATTTCTATTTGGAAGCAATCGTGATTTCGATGACTCATATAGTTTAACATTTCTCTTGCAGCTGTTTAGTAATTAATTATTTTTACGAGTATTCGAGAAATATATTTTGAAAGAAATATGCTATGTTTTTTAGAATTGATGAAGGATCATGTATAATCTTATTTTAATGGTGTATTCAATATATAAGTATTTGGAGTTCATTTTTGACAGAATTATTATGCTTAAACATGTGTTTATCCTTAAAATTTGCTGATGAGATCCTAAAAAGATTTTATTTTTATTAGTGTAATAAAAAATATATATGAGATTTTTCTTAATTGAATAACTTCTAATTGTTTGTTTTTTTCAGCAAAGAACTTTATATTCCTTAATTCTTTTTCATATCACAATAAATTTAATCACAGTTTCTAAACAAGATTTATATTAATTTATTTTTCTTTTTCAAATTCTTTTTGCATTTATTATAACGAAATGAGATAACTGATATATCAAATGGTTTAAAAAATATTAAAAAAAAAAGTTTTGTTTTTAGTTAAATTAATGATTTGACTATTTTAAATTAAGCATTACGTATTTTAGCTCGCACTGTTGTCTTTATACGTTACTGGTTTAAAATATTTCTAAATGAATAGAATTAGAATATTTCAATGTATATTTAGTGTATTTTGATGCAATATCACTTTAACTTGAGAATTTTTGTAAATGCAAACGAGAATTGCCAATAGCAACATCATTGTTTTTGTTTGAACGCGTAACAATTTTGTTTATTCCTTTGGTTACTATCTAAACTTAAATTTAAATTTTAAAATGGCGTATCTTGGCAAAGGTCGACGCGAAGATTTATTTGTCTTAGCCACGGAATTAAATTTAAAATTCGATAAATCGATGACCATCGCCACACTCAAAGATTTAATTATTGGTAGTGAAAATTATGACGAAGAACTGACCAAAAACATGCATTCAACGATTGTTGAGGATCGCAAAGCCAGAGAAGAATATTTACGCATTGAAGAGCAAAAAGAAAAATTACGCATTGAAGAACGAGAAGAAAAATTACGCTTCGAACAATTGAGGTTAGATGAGCAAAAACGCAAATATGAATTTGAGTTGGAAAAGTTAAGAATCCAAACACAATCCAAGTTAGGCGCTGATACATCCAAAGAAAGTGATACTAAATTTCTCGTCAAAGAAATTTCAAAGTTTATACATCGTTTAGATTTGAAAGAAGACATCAGTCTTTATCTAAAATTATTTGAACGTCAAGCGCAGAGATTGAATATTGATCAAGAAAACTGGGTTTCTCATCTGTTAGGCTTGTTACCGACGGAAGTATCTCACATCATAGCGAGAGAGCCTGACGATAAAGCTAACTCTTACGAACACGTTAAAGATTTACTGCTGAAACGCTTTAAACTAACTCCAGAAAAGTTTCGACAACTATTTGTCACTCACCAAAAAGCATCTGAAAGAACATGGATTGATTTTTACCATGAATTAAACACTTACTTCAATGGATGGATAGATGGATTGAAGATAGATACTTTCAACAAGTTATCAGATCTAATCATAACAGATCAACTCAAACGAAAAACTCCTTTTGAATTTAAAGAATATTATCTTGATGAATGGGCAAATATGAACTCCCCTGTTCAATTAGCAGAAAAACTAGAAGAATTCGAAGACTTTAAAAGGACTCTGAAACAAAAAAAATCTAGCAGTTCATTTGTGAAGAAACAAGAATTCAGATTCACAGAAAAGAATCGCAGATATGAATCACCAGGAAAATTCGAGTATAACAAGAAAGATAAGAAGTTTCCAGCGTCAACGAATTACAACAAACATTACGAAGCCCCTGTTACCAAGAACGAATCTGTTCAAAGATATCAAGACAGCGCTCAGAAAGGGTATTACAACAAAAATTACGACAAACACTCAAATCACAATTCTTCCAAGCATGCTCAGACGAACTATTCAAAATCGCAGAAATTCAAAGAACCTCCAAAAGAAACTTGCACACTCATCGTTAAGGAAGGTTTACGTACTAAAGAGATATTTTTTGGAAAGGTGAAAATCACGGTGCTCATAGACAGTGTTAGTACCGTAAGTTTGCTTCGAGAAAACTCAAGCAGAAGAATAATGGATCCAACAAAATTATCGAAGAACAAGATGCTTCTCGCAGGTATTGGTGAAGCACAAGTGACAACTATCGGTTCCTTTGAACATAAGTTCAAAATAGATGATGAAAATTACTCGTTAACTTGGCATGTTGTACCGACTGATAAATTAAAATTTGAAGCAGTTATTGGATCAGATCTTTTGGAACAAGCATCGATAAGTTTTACTAAAGAAGGAGTTAAATTCAACAAATATGAGAATCATGCACAGCTTATGCAAATATCTGCTGAAAATCTTCAAGAATTACTAGAACAACGCGAATTTTTAAGAAACGATGCAAAAAAGAACATCGAAACCCTGCAGTCTGAAAATAGAAAGACGTATAACAGAAGAAGAAAGAAAGCTTCGTTATACAAAGAAAATGATTTAGTTGTCATCCAAAGAACCCAATTTGGAGCTGTACTGAAACTAAGACCAAAGTTCTTAGGCCCTTACAAAGTAACAAAAGTTAATTCCAAGGATAGGTATGAAGTGGAAAAGGTTGGTCAGCACGATGGACCGAACTCAACCACCACCTCAGCTGATTTGATGAAACATTTTTATACTTAATTGAATTTTTTAATTTGTTATTATTTTTAATTTTTTTCTCATATCCCTCTTGAGAAATTAATAGATGTTCTATGGTAACACTCGTTTTCATTAATCATTTTATATTCACTTGTAATATTTATTATATTTTCGTATTATTCATTATCTTTCTATTGATGCGAAAGATTTTTTTATGGTTTAATTAATTGTAGATCACAACATAGAATATTTTGTTTTTATATGCTTTATTTTAGGTCCGGAATTGTGAATATTAGGTATACATCTTTTCATCTGTAATATTTTATTTTATTATCTTTAAGAATCGTATTATTTGTCTTTATTACATTCACATTCCAATAATCATCAAATTTATATAGTTGTAACTAAAAATAGTTTGTATTTAAAGTACTTAAGCTCTCAACATTTTGTAAGAGCTGAGAGACCAGCTCTGTCAGGAGAGGGTGATTCTGTAGGATTTTCCCTTTGAAACATTTGTAAAAAAAAGGTTGAGTCATATCCTTTTCAGAGGACCATAAATCTCAATTTTATTTATTACTGCATTCCGAAGCAGCACCATCTAGTAAGCTTTCGTAGCTCCGGCTTGAATAATTTTTCGGCAGAGGCCAACTAACCACTGCTAGATCAACACGTCGCGTCTTTACCGCATTTCCGCGCCCAACGCGGCACCGCCAGTCCTAACGTCCAATAATGAGAAAGGTTTATTTCCCCGTCTTCTAAAGGTATTACTCAACTTTTAATTAACCTAATTCCTGCATTTCTTTCTCTTTGTAAATATCCCCTTTTGTAAATATTTCCCTTTAACTTTAAATAAATTCTCTTTTACTTTGAAGTATTTGTGTTTAAATGACTTAGATTCAATTAATAATTCATCACTCACCCTTAAATACTTACCCCTAGACAAGCCACCTCGCCAATCTAAAATCCCGCCTTCTGAAGAGTCTGATTTTTATTCGAAGATTTATTCGGACTCCCATATATATACTAGCCGTTACCCACCCGCTTCACTTGGTATTTCACGATGTTGTACATATGTATATTGTTTACATATATATTAATTATTGATATCTAGCATAAAGAATTCCATTGTATTGAAAAATATATTTATAGCTGTTACACTCTCGGCCCTTGATATAAAAAGAGCATAAATTATAATATCTAATTTCTATTTATATCTAGAATAGAAGGAGAAAGATTTTTTGCTCACTTAACCTAATAATCAAGTGGATTTCCACCAAAGCAACTTTCAGTGGATCTCTACTCCATAAAATAAACATGCGTGCTAAATTTCAAGTCTAAATCTAACAGTGCAAAAACGGAATTTTTATCATCAATACCTCGTTGAGAGCACTCTTAGCGCATTCCAATTCAACAAAAGAAGCATGCAAACCAAATTTTATTATTGTAGTCTTAGCAGTTCGAAAACGGGAATTTAGTCTATCAATACGCCCCAATAACTCTCCCCGCTTCCCCTGGAGTTGATTTCCGTAAAATCCATTTTTAGTGGAACTCTATTCAACTAAAGAAAAGTGCTCAACAAATTTCAAGTAAATGAGTTAAACTCAAAAACAGGAATTTTTCTATAACATGCCTTAATCCCTTGCAACCCCACTCCTTTGGGGGTCCGTTGTCGCAAAAACCTTTGTAAATGGAACTTTATTCCATGAACGGAACATACCTTCTAATTTTCAAGCAGGTGGTTCTATTAGTTGAAAAGCGGAAATATTTATCTATTACGCCCTTTAATCCCCCTCAGTGAGCCTTGGGGATCAAGTTTACCCAAAACTATTTTGTAGCGGATCTCTACACCATGATAGGAAATCGCTTACCAAATTACAAGACTGTATGTCTAATAGTTTAAAAATGGAAATAATTATCTATAACGCCCTTTAAGCCCCGCAACGCCACTTGGGAAAAGCTTTTCACAAAACCCATCTTATAGCGGATCTCTACTTAATGAATGGAATCAGCTTACTAAATTTCGAGATTTTACGCCTAATAGTTTAAAAAAGGAGTTAATTGCCTGTAACACCACTTAATTCTCCACAACGCCACTTTTGAGTCGATTTTCACAAAACCCATTCTGTAGTGGATCTATACTCTATGAAAGGGATCCGCTTACCAAATTTCAAGACTGTACGTCTAATAGGTTAAAAATGGAAATATTTAGGTATAACGCCCCTTAAGCGCCCTCAACGCCCCTTGGAAGTAAATTTTCGTTAAAATCATTATGTATGGAATCTCTACTTTATGAAAGAAATCTGTGTACCAAGTTTCACGACTGTACATCTAATAGTTTATTAATGGAAATAATTATCTATAACGCCCCTTAAGCCCCCGTAACGCCCCTTGGGGGTTCGAACTTTGCAAAATCCGTTCTTAGCAGACGTCTACTCCATGAAAGGAACCTACCTACTACATTTCAAGTCTGTAGGTTCAATAGTTCCGGAGATATCCTGATTAGTCAGTGAGTGAGTTGATTTGCTTTTCTCCTTTATATATATATATATATATATATATATATATATATATATATATATATATATATATATATATTATTTTACATTTTACCGAATCAATATGAAAAATGTGAACAGAATAAATAAAATACATGTATGCTGTGACGGGCTCATCGCGTTTTCTACTAAAATCTCCTCTTGGGTTCTTTGGGGCCGAAAAAGGCAAATTCTTTCCAATCAATTCCAGAAGCGAAACGTGAACATGCAAATTAGAAACCTTTTAAATAGCAGAAGTTTAACGTAAGCGGATGACCTACTGGAAAGTAATTATGCTAGTCTGGTTTAAGCGCGTGAACTGAAGGAAGAGAAGAAAGCCATCGTGGAGTGTGAAGCTATCCGTGACCGAGCGATCAAGTCAAGGTGGATCCAATTCCACACGAGTTAATCTAAAGATATTGAGGATCCGAAAAAGATTGCGATTAAACAGGAAATTAAGGTAGGATAATTCTAGTATCCATTAGTAACTATGATTTAAACAGAGATTAAGAATAGAGAAGGGAAAGTTAAATATAAAGGTTAAGATCGCGCTTATTTGGTAATTCGTATTGTGTGTTTTCTCACCTCAGATCCGCTATTGTCATTGTTAGTGTTTAAGTTAGACATTAATAAAGACATTTTAAGATCATGACAATGCATGGTTCTTCATTCAATCCCACACCTCTAGATCTTAACTTAGGAGTGAGGTATCTCCCAAGGGGGAATACTTCAAAATGCTTTCAGTGTTATATTAGATATATTTATTTATCCTGTTTGCCTACTATATAATCAAGGAACATTGTACTTAAGGAGTAAACTGCAGTCGTACGTTGTAGCCGCGACACACACACACACAGTTTTTTTTTTCAATTCCTACTATTAGTTCACAATCTCCCTATGTGTATCTAGTTCAAATTTTCAATCGTTATTAAAATATATTTTAAAGCGCTCAATTGAGCCGGAATTTTATATACATGATTATTTTGAACGACAATACGGTAATTTAATAATAATTAATAATAATTAGTTGATTAAAACTTATTATTCAAACAATTACAGACACAGCTACGTTGACATCATTTGTGGCGATTTAACGACCATTTTGGCGTCTTGTGTCAAAACTTTAAAAGAGTTTTTTCTCACATTTTAAAAAACTCATGTTTACTACACTCCTCACTTAACTGTAACTGAGTGCGCCATACTTTCCCGCTTTCCTACCCCAACGGAAACTTTTGAACACGTACCGGGACATTCTGTAAACTGGAAACGCAACGGACAGACGCAAGGTCTTGTCCGCATCAATCCGCAGCACCTTCAAAGGTGTTATTTTCATTTAACCGAATTACTACCTTCTTTTAGTGTAAACTTTAACTGTAAATATTTATTTTCTTATAATACAAACATAAGTACTATCTCCATCTCTGGCTGTTATTCGAACTCAACCAACGGCATCAACTCATTTGAGCTGAAATTTTCTATACACGATTGTTTTGGTGGCAATACGATAATTTAACTATAATTAATCAAAATTAATCGACTGAATCTAATTATTTAAAGAATTACAGATACAGTCACGTTGGCTTCATTTTTAGCTTCTTGGGTCAAAACTTGAAAATATTTTTTCTCGCGTTTTAAAAACATTCAATTAAACTGGAATTTTATATACACGATTGTTTTGAATGACTATGCCAGGGATGGCGAACCACACGCGTGCCAGGCACGCAACACAATATTTTGAGCACGCCACCATTCAAAACTGTTTGCATTTTAATTCAAAATAACAAAGTTCAGTATGATTACTATAAGATTATTACAAACAAACGAAAGTAATTGGTCGCAGTTTTCACACACACACCGAGATTTTTTCAGTTCAAAGAATGATCGGAAATGTTCAAGCTTTTTTTATGTACCCTGATTGATTTTAATCAATAAACTGAACTTTGTAACGAATCTATACGGAACTTTATCATTAATATTCATGGGCGTTTTTAGGGATTGTAAATTCACGTATATTTCCAACCAGTTCTAAAAGGAGGAAACGAGGTATGAAAATGAATCAAAGTATATAAAGAGAGTGAGTGTTGTAGGTTAGCGGAGAAGGCTATTGAGCCAAGAGATACATAGACGAAGCGCTAAAAGATTCAAGTTGATTGTGTGATTAGTTTCTAGCTGAGTATCAGGCAGCGATCTACATTCGGAAAGTGGATTCGACTGGAAAGGAGTGAAGTAGTAAAAATCAGGTGATATTTATAAATCCTTTAGCAGATAATAAGAGTAAATAAATAATAGAGTTAGTGTAAAATTAATGATTGTTAGTAATTCAAATTGCGTATATCTATCGGTCCTCTTATTCCGGTAAACCCGTTTGATAGTGAGTTTAATATGTGATTAGTATCCTATTTCGTGATTTAATTTAATAGTAAATTCAATTACATTGACGTAGACATATAGATTCATATTTGTATTTAGAAGGTTGATAATTGATTCAAGTGAATAAAAATTATTTGTTATTGTAAAAATGTCTGGTAATTATTTGCCTCAATTCAATCTTAGTGTCCAGGGTGGAACCCAGGGAGGTTCTCACAACTTGTCCCAAATTCGATTGGTTGGAAATTGAAATTTTGAAATGCAACTGATTAATTTCCAGTATAGTTTAATGTGAATTCAAAAGTTTGTTGAAAAAAGGAGAAAGTTGGAATTGATTGAAACAGAAAGATTAAGTAATTTAAGTAAAGATTAAGTAATTTAAGTAATTTAAGTAATTTAAGTAATTTAGTCAAGTAATTTAAGTAAAAATGGTAACAATGAAATTTTTCGGAAACATGGAATTCAATTCCAGACAAATTTAACTGTTTGAAGAAGCTGAATCATCTATTTTAACCATATTTTCATCTACCCACGCCTGCAAATCATTATTTTCAGAGATGAATAGCATTAAAAACTCACTTAGAAATTGTTTGACAGATGACTCCAATTCACCATGCATTTTACTGAAAGTAACATCCAATCCTAATATAAATTATTTTTCATCTAGTCGGCAACAACAGAAATCCCACTAATATTACTTTAATTTGACTCACACGTATGACTAAAATTCTTACTACTATAAGGTGCAAAATATATTTTTTTCGAAATAGAATTTTGAGTTGCTAGTACTTAGTTTTATTATTTTCCCAATAATCACACGTCAACATTATTTGACGGCACGTCTATACTTCCTTAAACATTTCTTTAGAAAAAATGGCACGTTGATCCATAAACGTTCGCCACCCCTGGACTATGCTATACTTTAATGATAATTAATAAAAATTAAATCCTGCTTAATATTGTGATTCTGTCGCATGTATTATGACGGGGCTTTCATCGCGTTTTCTTTTAACAGTCCTCTTGGGGCTCTTTGGGGCCAGAATGGCAATTCTTTCCAACCAACTCGAGAAGAAGTACGTGATTATGCAAATTAGGAATTATATATATAATAGAAATTTAACAAGCGTGGATTGGCTATGTGAGGTCTGTCTAAGTGTGGAAGTGATTAAGATAGCGTTTTGAAGAATACCAAATCCGAGAATTAACCTACCCATACCTGTATATCCAAGCTAAAGGTGGATACAAAACCTCAAGGAATAGAGCCGGATTAAAGCCACGTCAGTTAGGACAAAGAAAGTAGCTGTTTACGTAGGATATAGCGGTAAGTGACTTTGATTAAGCTATAAGGAAAGTGCGCGTATTAGTGAGATTAGAATTAATCTGTAAAGTTAGATATAGTGATCGATTACGCGATTATTTGGTAATAAGAGTTGTGTTTTCTCATTCCAGATCTGCTAACTTTTTATTATTATTAATGTTGTGTATTGTGATTAAATTAAGATTTTAATAAACAGATATTGAGATGAACGATTTGCGTGATTCTTCGTCCTTCCCTATAGCAACAGGTCGCGTAGATCATGGAGAACAGGGGCACCCACGGGAGAGTGCCCCACAGTATATACATATTTATATTAATTGTAATTATTTGATAAAAGTAACTAAAATAAAAATTTTCCTTTTTTTACCTAAGTAGGAATTAACTTACTTTTTTTTTTCTTGTGTTTTTATCAACTGCATATCTGTGTCGATAATATCTGTTGCACATCTTATCTATGCCAGAAAATTAAAATACTATTTGTTAGGCAATGTGATGGCTATCAATTGTATTGCCTCAACAGATTATTGAAAAAAATCATTTATTGAGAGATAAAGTTATTTTATCAATCAGAAAAGATATGATGAATCCTTTCCATATTTGGTTCTTTATTTCTTTCTTTTGCGTAAATACCTGGATTGAAACGCCCACGAAACAGAAATGTAGTTTTTGAATAACTCTTTGTAAATATTTAAACACTTTTTTAGAATTTTAAAGCGAAAATCTTTCGATATTTTTATCCGTCTCTTTATTTGCTTTAAAGGGCGCCGTTTATATTCACTTACTGAATATCTGCGAATGAAATAGTCACAATAAAAATTTCAAACTGAAAGCTATAATTTCTCTTTTGTTGAATATATACTTAAATCACTCTACTGGGTAAGTACTATTTTTAAAAAGAAACATTTTATTTATTTTAAGTCATCAAAATATCTTCATTTATGTAATAAATTATTTGTGGCATTTTGTAAAATAGATACACAACAGTTCATGAGATATTTCCTTGATGCAGTAACATTAGACAGGGAGTATTAGAAAAATGCTATCTGGTGATTATTATATTTTTAAAAATTTATTTAAGAGAAATAAAAGTTTTATCGATTAAACCGAAGATTTAGTTGTAATCGTACTGTTTCTTAAGCTATTTTTAACCTCTTAAAACCATCTCTAAATGGACAAGAAACAGAAGAGAAGAAATCCTATGTACTCGAATCTTCAGCAAAATGATCATCACTCCAGGACTTCTGCATAAATTCAATTTATCGGATAACGCAAATTGTAGATCTTGTAATTGCTTAAACGATTTGGACCACATCTTGTTAAACTGCAATAGATATATTCATCCTCTCTCTCGAAATCATCTAAAACATTTTCTCAAAATCGATCCACATCACAACCTGACTTTCAAAGAATTATTGGAGAAAGCTATGTCTAACAGATTAACATTCAGATTTTTTATCCAGAAACTGAAATATTTTGACATCTACTAATTTTTAAGAAACATCTGTCTTTTAGGGGATCATAGCCTTTGTTGCTCCATATCCCACAAAACCTGAACTGAACTGAACCTCTTAAAAGGTAAGTTTTTTTCTTCAAAATATCCCTAAAGAGGGCACTTTTTTTATTGCATATAAGTAAATATAATACTTAACAAAATGCGAAAATGAAGGAATTTATTTAATTTTACTTCTTATTTTGTAATTATGGAACATAAAAACCCCTAAATGTTTGTTTTTCATAAGTAAACTCTGTATGCTATGAATAATGTTTCAGCTAAAGTGCAGTATAGGAGGGTCACATTAGATTTGACAATTTTTCTTCGGATTTGGCGATTTTTATCTAAATATCACGGTGAGATAACAAATTCATTCTAGCACACTGTTTAATTTGGTAACCCTTGATTTTTGATTTGTGGCTATATGCAGATAAGGTCACGTGTGCTTTTTTAAAAATTGCTATTGGTTAGTTAATACAATTGCGGATAATTTCAATACAAGAGCAGACGATTTTCAAATTAACTATTATATCTTTAATTTTTTTTTCATTTTGAGATTTATTTTCGTCCATATAGGATATGCGATTTTTTAAACCTATTTTTATTATTCCATTTTCCTGCTTTTCCGTTTTTTCCTTCGACTTATCTTGAAGGGTATGTCTGAAAGGTACTATTTGCGTTTTTTGTGATTTGGAATAAAAAGGAAAAAGGATTGATTGCTGCGAGTGCTGAATGTTCGGTTTGCAAGAAGGCTATGCCTTTGATCAAGAAGAATTCGAGTGACGGATATATATTTGGGAAAGCTGAAAGAGAGGATCGAATGTACGTCATATGAAGTGATCTGTAAGGAAGAATAGCTGGTTTGAAGAGAGTAAGCTGTGTATGCTTGAAATTATAAAATTAAAGAATATGTGGGTGCGACAGGCCAACCGTGGCTTTATTTCTTTTGAACTTAATGATACGAAGAAAACAGTCACGGATTGGATGAGT
Source organism: Trichonephila clavipes (assembly GCA_019973935.1). NCBI lineage: Eukaryota > Metazoa > Arthropoda > Arachnida > Araneae > Nephilidae > Trichonephila > Trichonephila clavipes. Next base: position 64,331 of record BMAU01019395.1, on the reverse strand, counting down.
TTTTAAAGAGAAGTATGAATGGAAATGTGTGTGTACGAAAGTTCAATGCTTGGAGGTCCTGATGTGATTGTAGAAATAGACGAGGGCATGTTCGGTAAAAGAAGGTACAACAGAGGCAATATTCCATCTTTCTTTGGAAGAACTCTCCTGAACGCAGGTAAGCTACTTCCGAAGTATTCTAATTTACGATTTCTTTTTACTTAAAAAAATACAATTTTTAATTTTATGCATTAATGATATCTTTATAAGCATTTCTTTTTATTTCACATTAATATCTCTTCATTTTTATTTCAAAATTACAATTTTTAAGTTCTTGGAACATCTACCGCTAAATTATGTAGCTTGGTTATCGAATCCGGTCTCCAAAAAAACCCATTGTCGAATAAAGTACCTTAGCTACCACTTTTAGTTGTCAAAAGAAAATGACTGCACCAAGAGTGCGCCCTATACTACATTTTAATCAATTTCCTATATCTCAAACGAATTTCTCTCTCATACTTACAAAAAAATTTCATGTTTGTACATTTTTTTTTGAATGGTTGAGGATTTTGTGCACTTAAAGCATGGAGTAATACTAAGTCTCACATTGGAATGGGGACAGGGATAATATCGGGTTTCTTGGAATATCTTTTCATTTTCATTTCTTCTCAAGCAACAAATTGCACACTGCCAATCCCCGTTCTTTATCGAATATTTTCAAGAATCTAAATTCCTACTTTGGATGAAAAATTCTGGTTGAATTGTCGTATCGGCCACTTATCCCGCTAAGTTTTTTTCTCGCCAAATTGATGAAGGGTCAAAATCGCCAAATCTATGGGTTGATACTCCAAAACACAACACGCAAATATGCGGCAAATTGGCTATTTTACAGAATTTGGCATCCTACAATTTCATCAAAATTTCTGCCTTCACCACAAAGTAAATCCCGGATGAGAATTATTTCAGTGTCATGAACAAACTGCCTCTGCACTAACATCACACAAACACTAGCATTAATAATCCCACGACAAGAATTAAAATTATGTGCAAACCAAAGATAGAAAGAAGAAAATGTCAGTGGCCGAACAGCGTATGGGCAAACCGGTTGTGGTCAGCTTTCGGTAGCTTGTCAAACTTTGAATACATGTGACCCAATTTTCAGTCATAATTTTCTTCGCGCTCCTTTTCCCCATACAAACAATAACAATATATTGAATTAAATAATAATGTACTTTGACGTAAATCTACAATACGAATTTAATTACAAACCGTTTAAATTTTCAAGATAAAAATTAAATTTTGTATATAGTTTTATGTATGACAACCCCATGGGGTCACTAGTAATTGATAAATTTGTTCTTAACTTGGTATTGCTAGATTAATTATCAAATACATTGTGCAGTGCTAATACATTTATAAATATATTATAACAGAGTAAATGCGCATTTTTTATTTTTTTTTATTATGCCAGGATGCTTTTTTTTTTTTGCTTTCTTTCAGTAAAATAATAATATTTTTAAATTAAAGTTTTATTTCGAGCGTGCCCCACAGTTTGAGAAATGTTGTATTAGAGCTTATGAAATGTTCTACGTATGAAAAAAACTTTCACACTATTAAAATACAAATTTATTGCATTTTTTTAACACGAATTTTTTCAGTCAATAACTGATTTCGTTTCTTTCTTTACTCATCATTATTTGTAAGAAATAATTATATTTTAAAAGGAAAGTTAAAAGTTTGAAGCTTATGACTTTTTATGAAGTCAAGTTATTCCTCGTTAAAAGGATTAAACCTTGAATTTTTGGCAGATTTATCAGCGTTTCTTAGTAAAAGAAAAGATTCCATTTACATTCAATTGTAGTTACATTTCTTATTACATTTTTCTGAAATATTTAAAGAAGGAAAATGAATAATTCTATCTCTAGTATTTCTGTACCTGAGCGTAGAGGTGAGAACTTTTATGTGTGTAATTTCAATGCTATTTACTACATAATAATACCTTTTTTACGCATCATGCGAAGTACTTATTAAATTCGCGAGAATGTACTTTGTTTTGGACAAAAAATAATTCTAGACCTTTTTTAATACTATCATTTTACTTTTTTTAATAGAAGAAAAATTATGAATTTTTTTTTACTTCCGTTTAGAAATACTACTTTTTTCGCTTAAATTGATATTTATATGTATTCTTTACAATTATTTGAGATAAAATATTGATATTGTGCTGATTTGAAATGTAGAAAAGACAAGAGTATTCAAAGCTTTTTCTGTCATACTTAACTGAAATTGTAACATTGTGCTGACTGAAAATGTAAAAAAAGATAAGAATATTCAAAACTTTATATATATGGTTGTGACTTGGTCTGTTATTTTTAGTGTATTTTGTGTTTAAGCTAACACCATCGTATAATATATACACACACATTTATTATTCTCGAGAACGGCAATCATTAATTGCAGAAAAAAGTACAGATTAACAGAAGCTTTAGTACTTTGTTGGACCCCTCTAGCGCGAATGCACAATGCGATACGAGTGGGCATTGAGGCTTATATCCTGAGGCATCTTGTTCCACAATTCCTGTAAAGACTTCTCTAGTTAGACAAAACTCGTAGAACCCAAATGATCCCAGATGCGCTCGATTGGTGACAAATCTGGGGATCGAGAAAGCTAGGGAAAGGTTGTTATGTGGTAGAAGTAGTCTTGTGACGTCTTTGCTGTGTGTGTCCAAGCATTGTCTTGTGGAAAAATGGCTCCTTGGAGCCCTGCCATGAGTGGAAACACATGTGGCTGAAGGACGTCATAGACGTACCGCTGGGCAGTCTTTGTGCCATGGATCAATATTAAGGGTGACCGTGTATCACATAATCTATGAGAGCGGTATGTCGCTGTAAAGCGAAGACAGGATTGTGGCGTTCACCACAGACCTCCACACACGAACACGATTGTCGTTACTGCTCAAATTGAATCTAGATTCGTCACTGAAGAAGACCTAGTTCTATTCCTTTTCAGTCCAATCTCGTCGTTTGACACCACTCCAAATGGAGGCGTTAGTGAGTGGGTGTCATTGGCAGCAGACGTAATGGGCGCCGCGATACCAGATGTCTTCAGCCAGGCGCCTTGCGGTAGTTCGGGAAGACACAGGGGCTCGTAGTGAAGGTTCTGTCTGTGTATGGACCGCGGCCAATGAGGCAGTTGGCTCTACGCGTGCGTGTCGTGTGATGTAATGGTCTTCTCGACGACTGGTCTATCGAGGGCATCCTGAGCCTGGTCTCTGCGTAAATGACGTCTCTTCTGTCCATTGATACCAACACCTCCTCACAGTCAAATCAGAACGGCCTACTTGACGAACTGCTCACCGAGCTGACCAACCAGCTTCCATCATCCCGATGATTCTTCCCTTCTCGAATTCTGACTGCTGACGGAGTAACGCCATGTCTAACTCAGCGTTTCCATTTCAAAAGATTAAGTACACTCAAACCAGCTCTGCTTACCTGTTTTATACTCCAAGTAGAACGAAGATCAACGCCCATTAGTGGCATTATGCAATGTGCAATCACGCTGTATTTCTCATCATTTGCATATCTGTCAAACCTGTACCTTCAGGTCAAGTTTCGTTACGATCCCACAATTACTTCTTGGTGCGCAAATTTTTATGACAGTGAGTGTAGTTGACCTTGATCTTTCCGGCGATAGTAACACGTTATTGCATCCGTCTATCTAGTTCATTTTTTTATCCTTGTTTCAGAAAGACGTTGTTGCATCGAAGGGCAACTATCATGATAAACGTAAAAATAGAGCTGCGCTTAAATTCAAAACTTCTCATGAAATAAATAGAAAAAATCCAACTAAACGTTTTAAATTGTTAAAGGAACGTTTGGTTGCTCGAAACATATTCAAATTTTTCATTAGCACAAATGATTTTCGGAAGATCAGGAGGTTCCGAAAGATGATGAATGTTCTTGTCGATCTGTTACATAAAGAACAGGTGATGCTCATTGTTTTCCTTCGATATTAATGGCATCGTCATGAGTGAATGGGTACCTCGAGTCCAAATTGTAAAACAGTAGTACTACATTGAGGTCCTGAGAGAGTTTAGAGAAAGAGTGAGGAATAAAAGGCAAGATTTGTAGAGCAACAGCACGTGGGCTTTACACCAAGACAACGCTTCTGCGCACATTGTGCTCTCTGTAAGACAGTTCTTGGGGGACAAATGTATTACTGTACTCGAACATCCACCGTTTTCATCTAAACTCATATCATTCGACTTCCAGCTGTTTCTTAATGTGAAAAATGGAACACGTTTTCCCTTTGAAGGAGAAAACGGTGCTCTTACTGAAGACTGGGACACCTAATAAGCCGCAGCAATGCTTTGAACGGTGAAAACTGGTACGCAGCTATGTATAGGTCGGGCAGTGGAGTATGTTGAAGAGAGTTAAAAGGTATTTGTGCACTACTTTAAAAAAAACTAATAAAAAGACGAGTCCGGTTATTTCATTGTCACTGTAGCATATCATAGTATTATCACTATTAAAACTTGATTAATTGTTGTTGAGGAATGTTCCCCTAAAAATGAGAATCTTAAATATTCATACATGATGAGGTGGTTGTGCAGGGCTGCCATCGCGAGAGGACACGAGAAGGGTAGATGAGCCAACAGATCCTGAAAGTAAAGAAAAACGGATGAGAGAAGAGAATCGAAGTGAAGCAAACGGTTGCACGAGAAGCCAGCACTCTGAATTTATCCGTCTTCGAGTGAAGTAGCATTGTAAGCAATGCCGCTATCCAAATTGTCTCCGTGGTCATGCAGGAATTAAATTCTGTTAACTATTAAACTTGATTTTTTTTCATGTGTTCCAATTTCAAGTGTAAATAAATTAATGTGGCTGAATCAAGTAATCTTTATGTCCACAACTCGTGATATGCTAAATTGATGACCCAGGACTCGAACTCATCAAGATGGCAACCTGCTTGCATCCGCTTCCTGAGACAGTGAAAAGGGCTTTTTGAAGCTTGAAAACTTTTTTATATAGTGCTTGTTTAATACTTCACAATCAATATTTGGAATTATTTCTCCCTATGATGTCTGAGGAAGATAGTGCAACGGCCGTCAGCATTACACGTGTTTTAGTAAACGTACCGACCTTTTGGCGGGTGATTCCCGAGATTCTGTTCAGCCAAATACAGAGCCAGAATTTAATTAGCGAGAGTCGCTATAGAGATAATTAAATTTCGCCATGTAATTTCTGCATTGCATTATAGCTTAAAAAATTAGAAATAGTTGGAGTTATCATTTTGAACCCTCCAGCAATAAAGCCATTAACCACTCTCCAAACCAGACTCAGCTCCCAGTCTGCTCGCAGGAATAGCACTTCCTCGACCTGATTTCCGGAATGCAGCTCGGTGATCGCAAGCCTTCACGTCTTTTGCTAGAGATGAGGAGCAAGGCAAGAAGTAGAATATCAGGTGAATTGCTGAAGTACCTTTTCCTACAACATTTGCCGACCCACGTGCTGCAGATATTGGCTATCTCTAATGATCTACTCGACAAACTGGCTGAAATGGTGGAAGGAAATATGGCTGCTGCAGTGCAGTGACGATACCTGCCCTCCGTTTTCTTACAATTTTTTTCGTTTTACGTTCAAAACACTCTTAACCTTTGAGTTGGGCATGAACAGTGCTGCATGAGCTCGGACATGCGCCAAAAAAGTCCTCCTTCAAAGTCGTTACATGTGCTGAAACTACTCCTTGTCTGATCTTCTCTTCCATTTCGGTGTTCGATAATTTACACTACTGGCCTCACAAAATGCAACACCCTGAAGGAAGCATTCAAACCATGTGAAATTTACATCAAGCGTTGGATGCGATGAAATATACAAATCATTAGCAATATAGCGCAGACGCACAACTCGGGTGACCTTAGCGCCTCCCGCAAGCGCTATATAGGGGGAAGAACATAAAGTACGGCAATTGTTTTTTTCGTGAGCTGTTTACTTATGCAACGTGGAAGACATCGAGCATCTTTTGATCTAGTTTTTGAATTCGATGAGGAAGAATAGTAGTCTATAGGGGGATTGCGGATTATACTTCAGAGAAATCGGTCAACGTGTTGAATGAAACCAAGGAATTTTGATGCAGATCTGTCATTGCTGGATGCAGGAGGAAACGACGGACCGACAGGGCCGATTGCATCCACCTCGTTGCACTCCTGCCCGTGATGACAGGTGTATTGTGTGCATGGCAGTAATGGAACGCGCAGCACCATCACGAACAATAGCACAACAGAATCAATCTGTTGTCAGCATCATTCTGTGTCCACTCGTACCATTCGACGCCGTTTGCAGCAGGGTGGAATGCCATCAAACGTCCATTGCTTTGTTTACCTTTGACTGGAATGCACAGTGGCTGTACCACCAATGGTGTGATGAAAGGCTGACAGGGACAACGGAATGAAATGACATTGAACTTACTGACAAATCCCGCTTCTGCCTGCAACAACACAATGTCCGGATTCGAATTTGTAGATGTTGTTCATGATGGGAGGCTGCTAAACTGTTGCGTAATGCAACCCCACACTGGTCCTGCATCCCTCTAGTACGCCTTGCTGGTACACTGAATAGCCAGCACTACATCTCTGAGGTGTTGAAGCCTATGGTTCTCTCATACATTAAGCTCTTGTCATCAGCCATATTCCAACAAGATAATGCGTGACCACACGTGTGTTCAAGATGTTTTCTTTACCCATCATATTTAATTGTATCCTTGGTCCGCTTGTTTTCCCTATCTATAGCCAATCGAAAACATGTAGTCCATGCTTGCACAACGGCGGGCCCGGGATACACCAACCGCTGCTACACCAGATCAACATTGGCGAAATGTGGAAATCGCATGGAGACTGCTGTGCCTCAAAGAAACATCCAAAGTCACTTTGATTCTATGCCGAGGCGTGTGGCAGCGGTTATAGCCAACAATGGCAGCTACACTAACTACTGATTTTGTCATCATCCACACGTCATAATAGGATGTTATTTTAATCGTTGATCTTTGTGCAACACGTTATCTGCCAAATAAATTTCGCTGTGATATCTCTGGTTCTTGATTTTGCATTTTGAGTGGCCAGCAGTGTAATTACCAGCATCGAAATGGGAAGGGTACGTTCCTTATTATAACCTTTTTCTGTAACCTTTTTCTGAGATAGCTGCTTTCTTCGAGAATTCTTTGTTACGTTGTAAATAATGTTTCTGTTAAACTTACTCAAATTTCTGCGTCATATTAAAAAAAAATGTTCACCTCTTCTTTCATTCAAATGTCTTGTTTAAACGCCCATAGATTTTCAAATTAGACATAAAAACTGGCTGTACCTTAGCATTTAGAGATCAGTGTATAAATATTGAAAAAAACGTGAATTGCTTCTCTGCAGCGTTTCTTTCCTTGTGGAAAATTGAGTTTTACAGGTTAAATTCGCAGAAAAAACTTTAATAAGATTATGGCAACTTTAAAAAATGTGAACAGGATTACCAGATTGGTGACAACGTTATCGGTCTTAACGACAAATTTGGTGAAAAATGATATCGCTGAGGAACCATCGAGAAGTCTGTGGGATCGACACTTCTGGAAATTTCCATGAGGCTATATAAAGGATCCGTGAGACAATGGTCAAGTCATTCGAGAATAGAATCTGCTTGTGCGTTGTCTGTTCCTGATGGTGGAACTGTTCTAGAGAGCCGCTTGAGCAGTGTAAAGCTTGTACTGTAAATAATCTGTTATAATATTTCTTAGTACCTTAACGTTGATTTGTTCTTCGTCCATTAATAAATGTGTTATTATTCCAATAATAAGATTCGTTGACTGCTTTTACCGAAAGCAAATTTGTAACAATATGGGTGTATATCATATTTTTAATCGTCGTTGACGACAGTTTTAGTCGGCTGAGAAGCCTTTTTAGTCGGCACAGGTGGTTTAGAGGTAACTTGCTCATTTCGTAAGTCTAAGGTAATGGGTATGACCCCTGCTGGAATCGATCAATTTTATGAATGCGAAAATCGTTGGCTCGTAGAACATGACACGTATGTCATATGATTCTGTAGCATGTAAAAGATCCGTTGAGCATTATTTAGGCTCTGGTACACTCGGCAAAATTAAATCACGGTGATATTTAGTATCCGATAAGAGCTTGAGTTAAACAATTGATTAAAGCGTACAAATTTGGTAAGAAGGCCACCACTAGATGCCACCATAAAATGGCTCTCCCGTTTGAGGACTAGACGTGTGTGCAAAGGCTAAATTGCTAAAACGCAGCCCCATTTCAAAAAATATTTTTGAACTTCTTAAAAAGAAACCTCGTATTTATATATAGATGTTTTATTTATTTTCCCCCCTTGCTTTTCCTAAGTATTTATATTCATTTTAATCAATTAAATTTTAAGCATGTTTTCAGCTAATGAATTTATTTTTGTAGAACTCAACTTTGGCATGGCTTCTTCTATCGTTTCTGCTTCAGAAATTACAGAAGATATATCCTTCTTCAAAGTCTTCCAAAATGTTTCAATAGTCCTTGTAGCAGTAGTATTTCTAGTAATTTTAAAGTATCTTCTGTGGAGAAGAAGGTTCTCTCGCTTGGTGCCAGGCAACCCCCCCAGGTTTTTCAATATACTAGGAAATTTAAGTGAGATGTCTTTCAGAGAAAAATCAAGAAACGGATACTCTGTAAATGTGTGTAAGTGATCAAAAATTTCAATTTTTTCTACATAAGATCAAACAATTAAAAGTCTCACTATATCTCGTTTAGCTTTGTTCACTGTGAGTGTGTTTCTGTAAATGAATATGTTTGTAATGTGTTTTATCTAACTCGATAAAGTTTTCTCATTATATTTTGATGAATGCCACTGCTTCTGAGAAATAATAAACACTATCTACGCCGTTGCAGAAGTCGTTCGCTATTAAACAGCGGACTCATCACTCACGTGGATACGGATACGTGAATGCATTCGATGGAGTAATAGTGGGGAGTTATACATTTTTGCGGCCCAGCCAATCGGCACACAATAATATATAACTAGCTGCATGGCCCGGCGTTGCACGGGCTATCTCTACTTTTATAAATTTTCCCTTTCTTTCACAAAATCAGAACTTCTAATACTCATTTTTAAAATGACTCCCCCCCACTTAGCCCGGCGTTGCTCGAGCTTTCTCTTTTCCTTATGACACCAGCATTTCTGTGTGTGAGTATTTGTACGTGCACAATGTGAGTGATTTCTAAAATTGTGTCAAAAAATGCCCCCTTTTCGAAATAGTGGCGTATATATGTCTCTCTCAACCATCGTTATAAAGGCTCTGGGCGTATGTATACGTGTTTCTAAAATACGATCATTTCCTTTGAATGGCTACAAGTAAAGCTATTCCGAGTGAGTGAATATTAACGTCGCACTGTTAAGCTGCACGAGGACATTTGGCAACGGACCTCGGAATTTTGAAGGATGGTCAAGTGACGAGGATCTCTCCCCTACACGGCGGTTCTTCAGTGGTACTCATGACGCGCCAGCCACTATCCAATGTCTTGACCACTAGGCTACTGCGGCCCCAAAGATATTCCGAAGGCTTTGGATAGGGCAATAAAATGCCCTTGACAGTGTTTGCAAAGTAATTACATACTTCAGAGAAACATTTGCTTATTTGTATGCATTCTCTTTTCCCTCCAATACATCGCAACGATGCGCCTATATGAAAAATGATGGTACTGAGGAAGGAATCGCGTGGCTTATAATCGACAATTTAGAGGTTAAGCAAAATAAGTACATTTATTTTGAATGTAATACAATTAGGAAAATATGGTACCTATGTTTCGATGAATATTAATTTTTTTGCGACCCACCTAAAGTTAAACCTTGTTTTTTTGGCTCAAGTTGACTTTTTTAGTTAGCCTAGTTAGCTCATTTTAAGTTCGACACCCTTGGGTTACGCCAGCAGCGTAACGGAGAACATTTAGGCTCCCCTGCAAAGTCAGGTTTTGCGCACCCAAGTCACAGTTTACAAAGGGTAGGTACTTGGCGGCAGTCAGGCTTTGGGTCCCCCTAGAACCCTGTCCCCCGAAATGCGGGAGTTGCGAGGTGTACGTTGCGCCACTAGGTTACGCGATAGTCGATCATATATGCATGATTCATGGGAACCTTCCAAAAGTACAGCTTTGTGGAATCTTTAACTTCATTTCAATATCGATCACTTGATGTTGGAATTTTATTTTCCTTTCATACATGATTTTTTAAAAGAAGCATGAAACATTCAAATATATTTTTATGCTAATTTTTATTGTTATGTGTTTTTTCTCTAGTTTTGCTACAATTCTTAGGAGGTTTTTCAAAGTTATTCCAAAAACAGAAACTATTTTGTGTGTGGTTTTTCTGTGAACCAGTTATCGTATTAGCAAAAGCAGAAGCAGTGGAAGTAAGTATTTACTTTTTTTTTATAAATACAGTTAAATTAAACTTTAGTCATTAATTCCCCATTTAAATTATTTTGAAAAATATGTTACTTGCTTTTTATATACAAGTCTGATTGCTTAAAAATTTTATAATAAATTTCCCTCAAATTTATTTATATATTTAAGTGAAATCAATCGAACTAGAAGTACCATATATATATTCTATTCTTTTTCATCTATATATACCTATATAGTTAAATACTAATGCTGTTTCATTCTGACAAAAAAAACCTTTAAACTTCAAGTAAAAAAAAAGTTCTTACGATGATGATAGTGGTAAATAAAACAAATTGAATAACGAGAATTTGAGTGAGTGAGTGAGTGAATGTTGGGGTTATTGGCGCAAGAGCCAATTTTGCCTAAACTGCGTCAAACATTCGTTAAAACATTAAAAGTTTATAAAATTTCTGTTAAGAAAATTTAAAATCTTAAAATTGATACATATAAAAATTATTTTCAATATATTTAAAAAACAGATTGGTGGGGAGAATTCCCTACCAAGTTTGACAGGTATTGAGAAAAGTTATTTTCTGTGTCTCGTTGGAGCTAAAAGTAATTGTCCCTTGTAAAAAGTCTTACCATTTTTTTCACGTAATCGGGATTTGTTTCAATGTCATCTTCCACGTCGTAGACAATCATTTCTTCCTCATCCGTTGTATACTCATCAAATGCCGGTTTTCTTGGTCTATGTGGATTCATTTTAATTTCTATTATTGCTTCTTTCATTTTTTTTTGAGTAATTCTTTTTTTTCTTTTCCTTGATAGAGCTTTTGCTATTTTCTTGGCATTCTGTACTGTATTAAAATCAGAGGGTGATTGAATAACAGACTGAGATGAGGAAGTGGGTATGATTGAGGAAGATGATTCAATAGGGGTGAACATATTGTTGGAAGGTGCATCATTAGGTGTAGGAATAGGTGGTTGAGACTCTGAGTTATACTAGTGGATATTGAAGAGGTGGATGGCAAGAGTTGGGCTTGGGTTGAAGAGGATGATGCAGAAAAATCAGGAGTAGATTGTGAGAAATTTGTTCTTGGCTTGGATGAAAGTGATTGAAGTAATTTTAAAGGTGGACATTTATTTTTGTTATATTTTCATCTGTTTGTGTAGAATTATTTATGGCAGAGGATTTGGCAACTTGAGTGTAATGAGATAACTGTGGAACTATTAATTTACGTGCTTCTGGATATGAAATATTTTTATTTGTTTTTATTTCCTGTATGTGTTTCTCTATTTTCCAGTTAGGGCATATTTTGGAGTCTGATGGATGAGGTTGTAAACAATTAATACATTTAGGCTCTAGACCAGTGCTTCTCAAACTTTCAATACTTGCGACCCAACTTCCAAACATAATTTTCATCGTGCCCCCTCCCCTTCATGCAATAACAATTGACGTAAAATTACAATACGATTTGAACTATAAACCGTTCAAATTATCAAGATAAGTAATAAATTGTGCATAAAATTTTATCTATGACAAGCACACATGGGAATCACTAGTAATTATTAATCTTGTTCTTAACTTAATTTTGATAAAACTAATTATCAAATACATTATGCAGTACTGATGCATTAATGTTATATCAAAGTAAATGTGTACTTTACTTTATTATGTCAGCATGTTTTTTTTTGTTTTGCTTCCTCTCAGTAAATTTGTAATTTTTTAAATCTTTTATTTTCAATTTGCTCGCCCCCTTGTAAGGTTATCACGCCCCCTAGGGGGCGCCCCATAGTTTGAGAAGCACCGAATAAAGGCGATGAGAAAATTTCAAAACTTCTTTTATACTTAAAATCGAATTTTTTCCTGAAATCTTACCAAATCAATGATTTTGAATTTTACTGAATGTGATGATGAAATTAAATTACCAGATGAATGGTAAATTGGATAGTTATCTTTAATGGAAAATATTTGTCTTCAAGTTTAAAGCTTTGTTCCTATAATCTACTCTCTACATCACTGGATACAACATGTTGAATAATTATTCAGGACTATTACTCAAAAGCACACAACTGATAACTAATTGCAAAATAAGTTGCATCATTTCATTTGTGTCTTGCATATAAATTGCTAATATAACAAGACTAATAATCTTTTTATTAACATATAAATTCAATAACTTAATAGAATGATTAAAGAAATCTAGGAGAAAAATTTCAGAAATCAAAGTAATATTGTATATATATATATATATATATATATATATAATTCAATAATATTATTTAAATATTTCTAGGATGCATTTATATTTTACACTAATATTTATATCAATATATATTTATGATTTTTAAAAAGTACATATATATATATATATAAACTTTATATGATTCTATCATAATTTAACTTTATGCGGAACTGTTTTCCCTCTCTTGTATTTGGCGGGAAACATAACCAGTTGATACACTCCCGAAGTAAGTCTTACAATCTACGTTTTGCATCGAATTTAAATTGGCGCAGCTTGGCCAAAAGGTGGCCCTTGCGCCATTAAAATTCACAATCATCATCATCATCGAATTTAAATTTATAATGTGAATACTAGTAGGCTATAATTTTATAATTATATTTTATTAGTTTAATGATTTTATTATAATGTTTAAATTCCTCCAAATGTTATTCTTTCCTTTCCTCTTGGTACGTAGTATGACAAATTACAGGTGAAGGTTGGCTAGCCCTAAAACTTGTTTAAACCTGCAATTTTGGTTCCTAAGGCCAGGAGTTTGTTATTGTACTACTGTGTCTATTTCTTCCTATTTATTACAGTTATCTTAGGTTCTAATTATCTGTGTATTTTTATGTTTTGGATTATATATAAATATTTATATATATATATATATATATATATATATATATATATATATATATATATAACAGTCATTTGAAAAAAAAAAAATTAGAACAGTGATACACAAGTTGCAGTCTCGCCAGCCATTTCTGAGTGGCCTGGTCATGGCCCATTGCACTGAGTAATTCAGTTATTTAAAAGCAATGTACTAAAAATTTAGCGGGGAATTCTATCAATCAAGGAATCAAATCTATCAATTTGCCTTTTTTGATAGTAGAATGTAAGCAAGAGGCTTGGTCATGGATGAAAGGAAATCGAATCTATCCCATAATTCAATAAAAGATGAATCAAAGTAAATAATTTGTGTGTGTGTGTTTCATAGAAAGTTTAATGCAGTATAAAAGTAAAAAAATGAGTTTATATATTTTGATTAATTTTGCTTTATCTAATGTTGCTTTGGTCTTTTATTCATTATCCTCATGTTGTGGGCCTCGTAAACTACCTGACATATGTGACCCAGGGGGAGGTTGAGTACCATTGATTTAGACTAGGGGTACTCAACCTTTTTTCTGCTGGGCTGCATACATATGTCAACTATTTCATGCGGGCCGCAACATGAAGATAAACGGGGAAGGGGAGGGAGAAATGCTTTAAGACCAAGATAACATTAAAAATTTAAAAAGTGGAAAATTGATCAAAATATTATATAACTCCTATTTTACATTTTATAATAATTATTTTTTTTTTTGTTTTTTTTTATTTTTGTCATAACGCTAAATTAGAAGTATTTAAGAAACACTCCTTCATAATTTCTGCATCAGTAAACGGTTTCCTATGATTACCAATAATGTAACAAACTTCATAGGATGTCTTTGTTATCGCATAATATTACCACTGTCAAAATACATTGTTGCTGCTGTAAAGATTATTCAAGAAAGCCTATTTATCACCTCTTGAAAGAGATCTTGGAGGAAAAATGTAATTGAATGATTCATGTTTATTGGTATTTTTTAAATACAGTACATCAGTGCTTCTCAAACTTTCAATACTGGCGCCCCCCTTTTCAATCACAATTTTTATGGCGCCCCCCCCTTATACATAATAATTTACTGAATGCAATAATAATGCACTTTTACGATAAAGCAACAATATTTATTATAAACCGTACAAATTCATGACATAAGTATTAAATTTTGTATGTTACTTTTAAGCAAAAAAGTTAAGTAATAGGATAATTACTAAGTTATTTTTCCTTTCTCTGATTTTTAAATTGGAACATATTACAAAATGCGGTGGTTGCTTAGAAGACAAAATATACATATCAGCTAAATATAGAAAATGAACTCAGAGGGTCAATTTCTTATCTTAAAACTCCTTTCAAAAACTTTGCTCTGTAAGACAAGCCCATGGAAGTAGCTAATAGTTATTAAACTTGTTCTTAATTTAGTATTGATTAATTAGTCATAAAATACTCTGTGCACCACTCATACATTAAAAGCAGTGTTTCTCAAACTTTCAATACTGGCGACCCAATTTTCAATCATAATTTTTGTCTCGCCTCCACGTACAACAATAATGTATTTACTGCAATAAAAATGCACTTTGAGAGAGAGACGCTAAAGTTACAATACGACCTTAATTATAAACCGTACAAATTAATACGATAAGTATATTAAATTTTGTGTATATGTAACTTTTCAGTAATATATATTTTAAGAAAATTACTTAAAATATATATTACTTAGAATTATGTTATTTTTCTTTCTCTAATTTTTAAATTGGAACAGATCGCAAAATGATGTATTTAATTAAAGATTTATTTCCTTCAGCATTCATTTCTCAAAGTACAAATGTCATTAGAAAAATAGTCTAGTCAATGTCGCTCTCTATCATATCCATCACATCTGGCATTATAGGGTACGTTTGCGTGAGTCTGGGCAACCTATCGGACGTCTGCGCAAAACATGTAAAAATGCTTTTCCTCGTACAATTCCAGTCAGTTTTGGTCGACTCGATACTCCTATAGCTACCGAATCTAGCTTGAATGTAGATTTTTTTAATTTCCACGTTAATTGTAATTCACGGTAATTAAGTATTTACGGCAGTAGATTAAAACAATATCATGCATACATTTTTAAGTCGTAAGCAAACATTCGACCATAATAAAGAATCAACAAGTACACAGACGAACGAGCATGGTTCCGAACATTAAATCAAGGCGATCTTCTCAAAAATACTTAAATTTTGGATTTACCACTACTGAAGTAAATGATGGAAAAAAGCGCCAGCTCGATATGTGTTAAAACTTACAAATCTGTAGAACAACATGTGAAAGTTGTTTTTAAAACATGTAAAATCATTTAGCTATGTTGGCAAAGAATTTTAAAAAGTATTTTCTGGATGAGGACAGCTTAGTAGCAAGTTACGAGTGGATTAGGGATCTATTTCAAGATACTCCAGAAGGGCTCTCAACTTCCGAAGAAGAAATCTTCATAGATTTTACATCCAGTGAAAAATTAAAAGGCAATTTTGTAATAAATCACTCTTTGAATTTTGGGTAGAGGGTGGATGAGGAATTATCTGTACTGAAAACAAAAGCACTTCGTATACTATTACCATTTTCAACATCCTACCTTTTTCAAACCGGATTTTTGCAGTGGATGCCTTGAAGACAAAATATAGATCTCAGCTAAATATAGAAAAATAACTCTTTAAGTGTCAATTTCTGATATTAAACCTTCCTTTGAAAAACTTTCCTCTACAAGACAAGCCCGTGGAAGTCCCTAATAATTATTAAACTTGTTCTTAATTTAGTAATAAGATTGATTGATTGAATATTAACGTCGCACTGTTCAGCTGCACGAGGGCTTTTGACGACGGACCACGTAATTTTGAACCATGGTCAAGTGACGTGGATGACACCTGAGCTGGCACCCCTCTCTCCTAACTACCACACCACACCAACGGGAAAACGTTTCAACTCTCAACAGATTTAACGTGCATCGATGCCCTACACGGCGGGTCTTTAGTGGTACTGGGCTCGAACTCGTGACAAGGCAAGCCACGATTCGATACCTATACCACTCGGCTACCGCGGCCAAATTCAGTAATAAGAAATTATTTATAAAATACCTTCTTCAGTACTGATACATTAAACGTATACTGGCTGAAACACCGACTCTTCGCACGAGTTCATTTTTTAAAAATAGAACATTATTCTTGATATAATAGCTGAATTGTAAGGAGAGTAAAACTGTGTGCACGACATTGTATACAAAAATGTAAAATGATTTTTTTTAGATAAATGCTATAATTGTAAATAACTGTTTAAAAGAACTGTAATTTTAAACCTCACACAATTAGCATTTAGAATTAATGTTAAATTATGAAAAAGAATATTAAATTCCGATGAAGAATAATTGTGTTACTTTTTAACATTTAAAGCGAGAATACTCCAAAATGTTTTAACCCGGGAGCAGGCGCGTACTCGATACTAACATTAATGGTAGTGCGGGGGACTCAGTCACCCCAATCATTTGTTTAAATTATTTTTACTGTACACGATACAAATCGGAATTCTAGTGAATATTTTAATTTATAGAAAGTATACTTACACCTTCTTTCAAGGACTATTCAATTATTTGATGATTTGAGAAAAAATCCAATAAAACTGAACTAAAATGATTCAAAAGTACAATACCATAATAAAGGACGCAATTCAGACACTTTTCAATTATCCTACAGAAATGTTAAACCAATCAATTCTTTTCCAAATATCGCAAAACTCAATTGATTACAATTTCCCTAAGCGAAAAGCAAACGCATAAAAGATGGGAGAGAGCTAATATTGATAATAACCATACCATAAGATTGAAGGTCAATCAAATGATTAGCAAACGTACTGTGCAGCCTGGCTGAAAAGTGAATCATGACTTCCTTTTATTTTCTACAACTAATGTACAGTATTTCAATAATAATTACAGTGGTGAATTGTTTATCTTCTTAGAATTTTTCTCAGGGTCTGGGTTTCGTTTTTTCTTTTAACGAGTAATATTTTATGTTAAAACGTAATAAAAAAATCTCTCATTGAGGAAATACAGCAAATAAAACAAAACGTTTTTTATTCTTTAATTTGGTTTTGGAATCAAAGATAGCTATTTGAAGACGGAAAAAGCCAGATAATAAACATAAATTATGTCAGTGTTGTTGTGTGTATTTTTTTTTTTATGGAAGAAAGCATTTTGTTTTACTTCTCTTTCCGGTTATTTTTGAAAAAAAAATCTTTAAATTTTGATACGCTCGCGCCCCCTTGTAGGGTCATCGCGCCCCCAGGGGGCGCCCCACACTTTGAGAAACACTGCTCTAGACTGTAATCTGTGGAAGCATGTCCAACAGATGCACCTCTAGAGCAAGTTGACCGCGGCAGGAAGTTTGTGAGTGTCCAAACCTCTGACACTTAAAACAGCTCAGAGGATTCGGTATATATGGACGTACTTTGCAATTTAGATAACCAGCTTTAATGTTCGTTGGTAATTTAGGGCTATTGAAAGTTAAAATTAAATGTTTAGTGGGGATAAGTGACGAGTCTTTTTTTATCTTAATTCTTCTGACCTGGGTGACACCCCTGTCAGAAATACCTTCCAAAATTTCTGTTTCAGAGGCGCACAAAAGATCGGATTCCGAGATGACACCTCGACAAGAATTCAAAGTTCTGTGAGGAGTTACTGTTAATGGAGAATCTATGAAGATTTTAGCCAGTAAAAAAGATTTGCTTTGTAATGCAGATATAGTATCTATAAGTAGGTCACCTGATCGTAATTTTTTAATGGATTTAGGTTCTCCACCTATTCCTATTAAAGCCTTGTGAATAATAAACGGAGATTTTCGTGACATTTCATTGTTTGCCAGGGATAAAATTAAAAATCGTGCGTGTTTAGCAATATCGTCAATGTGTAAGTTGGGTAATACGAGGCCTTTACCCGGGCACAGCAGCATTGGATCCATAAATACGCGTAACAAACTTCATTCTGGCGTGCATCCACCCACCACGGAGTCCAACAAGGGAGGCAGTGTGTCGGTCATCTGGCAAAACCAGGCACGGCGCTTACCTGAAGTACACCCAGAATATAGTGCTACAGCATCAGGACGAGGATCCAACGGGTAAACCCAACACTCCTTATCTGCAGCACTAACTCTACAGCAGTGTCTCTTCGGGGAGACCGAAGAGAGGTACCACCAGCCGATTGACAGGAGCGGGCTCACTCCTGCCACCCGTCTACAGCGAAGCCTGGGCCAAAGGTATTCCCAGGACATCATTTTCCTCCTTACGGGACGCCGCACACGGCAAACATGTAAGTCGGAAAACCAACGGTGTTAATCGAACACAAATAAAGCAACATAATCAAAATATTTAAAGAAATATACGAAAAAGAAACTAAACTAACGCAATGCAAAATGTAAACCATAATATGTTAGTAATAGAACGGAAGTTTTTACACAAAGAAAACTAATAATGGAACTAGTATATTTTAAAATATTTGTCTGTGGTCTGGACGTGAAAAGAAGAAAAGAGATGACAAGAAGTAGGGTCGAAAATAGAGAAGGATCACTAGAGTACCCTGGGTTCGTGAAACCCGTGTTTACCAAAGAGAGTAAACCCCTTGGGAAAAGGAAAATATCACTAGGGCACCTCGGGAGCGTGAAACCCGTACTCACCTAAAGAAGGTGAGCCCCCTGAGGGGGAACGGAAATTTGAAGTAGAAATCAACAACGTACTCGGCACATTTCGTTTAGTAAAAGTCAACGCTTCGTGTGGAGCAATCGGTTCTAGTTCATAATCCTTGGGGGTAGAGCAGTCGGACTTGAACTAAGGACGATAGCATTTGCAGGGACGTCTTAAGGCATGGGCCAACTGGGCCCGGGCTCAGAGACTTGTCTCTGGGGGGGCTCGTTTGTTCTCAACTCTGTCTTAATAAGGTCACGATCCGGGTAATTTAAATGTAGTCAAATATTATTCCCGTACATATACTGCGAAAAACAGGGAATTTCAAACTGCATGTCAATTGGCAAAAGCGGTAAGACTATTATTGTATGATGACCGTTGTCCATGTTTAGACCAAGGCCTATTACTATGAACAATCATTCAACTCATCTAGTCAAAATGCAGCCATCGGTCGAGCCGGTTTGTGCCTCGGTTAGTGAGATTGTGAGTGGTGCATATTCATTTGTTTCAAATTACCTTTTGAACGATTATTTGACTATGCGCATGCTATATACTGTCTACTTTGAAAGATATCAGGTAGGGCCTACTTTTGCCCAGGGCTTCAAAACACCTTAAGATTTCTCTGAGCCTAGTGCCTCAAAGAGTCTTAAGACACCCCTGAACATATGGTCCCTTTTGTCTCTCATTAGAAATATCTGATACTATTAAGTAACAAAGTTACCATCTAGTTTCATTGCTCATGAATGTACAACTTATGTAAATTCTGAGGTATGTATGTGTTGAAGTTTATTATAACACAATCCCATTCATTTATTTATAGTTTGATTACATTTGATTTGTTATTACACCAGAACACTAACAAGCTTTAAATTTTTATTTTAATTTACGTTACACTGTAATGGATGAGCTATCCCATCCATTAGTGCAAGAGGATCAGATGGAAGATTAGCTGTAGTCAATACAATCTCTATTTATTAACAATTCTCAACAACAACACAAATTCCACAACCCATGTTAAGAAATGCACCAATTGATAAATATGGAAGCAATAGCGAGGTTGACGAGATAATTGGAGATATAATAATAAATTGGATAACTTACATTTATCACGTCCAGGCAATACGTCTTATAAGTGATGATAATTTCAAATATAATCTAATTCAAAATGACCCGAATCCTATTTAACAACTAATTGACCACAAATCGTCAATTTTAATATTAATCAAATAATCTACGAAGCGCTCTCGCCTCGCTTTACGTTAATCACTACTTGCTATCCTGTTAACTCTTCTAACCTCTCTCTCGTCGAGCTTGAAAGTTAATCTTTAAATACAAGCCTTGATTTGAATAATCACGTCTTCTTCTTCAGAGGTAAATTTTCAATAGAATAATATTTAAAGACCCATTCTTCCCCAAGAGGATTACTAGTAGGAAAAACACTAATAGACCCATTTTAACACTCGAAAGCAACTCGTAGGTTATTGGCGCCAGACCTCGTAATTTTGAATCATATTCAAGGGACGAGGGACTACACCTGAGCTAGAGCCCCTCCCCCTTCTCTAAACTACCAAAACACACCAACGGGATAACTTTCAGCCACGACAGATTAAACATGCATCCGTCCCTCTTACTGGGGGTCTTCAGTAGCACTAGGGTTCGAACTCGTGACACGCCGTGATCATAAACCACAAAGCTACTTGAGAAATCTCCATAAGTAAAGATTTTTCATTCATCCCAAAAGTGTCCACTTTGTCTAATTGTACAAGTGTATTTATTTCATGAATGATTTTGGGGAAATTTGTCATATCTGTTATATGTGATTTTTTAGTAGATATTTTTTGCTTAAAATAAATCTTTAACTTTCTTTGTAGAACGAATGCAAAACCATAGATATTTCCTTAGAAGTTCTTGGCATTTTATCGGTTTGCAAATCTGTTCCCTTTCAAAAATACCCAAATGACAATGATTTTTAAAACCCCATGTTAAAAATAAGTGCAGATTTCTTTAAAAATTTTCTCTCTTCAAGTTCTAAAGGTGTTTTTTTTAAAAAAATCAGAAGATATGGTGGATGTTTGATTTTTGTTTTTTGACAAATGGAATGAAATTTGGAAGATTAATTTTAACGTATATAAATATTTATATATATATATATCATGCATTGGAGAAATTCTTGGATTGACAGAAGAAATGCAACGGGCAGCCGTTTATCATATTATATTTTATTTCAATATTCAGTAAAGAAGTCTGCACTCTCTCTCTCTCTCCAAGTCATGACAAAAACGAGAGCTCTCTCATCGCTGATCAGCAGCGAGCGAGTTCTTAGTACGCCTGTCTTCATTAAGTCCGGCGAAAGTAGAAGTCAAAGAGTTCTCTCCAACTGACACTTGAGGGACTGGGGATTCATCTCATATATACATATATATCTAATATGGGAGGGGGAATTGAAAATGTCATTAAATTATCAACCTAAAAATAATTTTAGCGTTTTAAGAAAGAATTAAAACCTTTGATTAAACTATCATATGCATTATGTGTTGGAGAAACAGAAATGCATTACCCGCCTATCTGTGTGCCTCAATTCACGCAAAATATATCTTTAATATTTTTAAATAACCACAACACGTATTTATTTCTTCTTACCTAAACCAAATCGTACACTCACCTCACGGTTAACGAGAAACGTTAATTACTAGCCCTTTGCCACGACGAATTTCGCGGGCCTCGATCTGATACTGTCAGAAATTACTGCATTAGAAACAACGACAATATTTTTTTACTTATAAAATAGAATTGCAATTTCAGTATACTTGACATGGACAGAGTTTGGAATAGTAAACATAGAGAAAAATTAATAAAAATATTTACTTCTTTGCTATTAATATTTAAGCATTCATATGATTTTATTGTCTGTTCCAGACTGTATTGAATAACTTTAAGCTGATCGAAAAAAGTTGGCTCTACAAATGGGTTCAACCAGCGCTTGGACTTGGGCTTGTAACAAGGTACGCATTGCAAGTGATATAATTTATAAAGCAAAGGTAACATCTTATAAAAAGTTATGAATGATCCTATTACAGATAACCACGCCGCCCTTTTGGTGTAGTGGTTAGTGACGCTGACTGCTGTGCCATAGGGACTGGGTTCGAATCCCGGAGAAGGCATGGATGTTTGTAAATGTATAGTGCTTTCGCAGCATGAGGTACTTTAAATAGCCGTCGAGCCTCAAGTCTTCTCGTGAGGTTGGTGCAAGGGGAAGTGAGATGGGAGGCCCCTGACCACTCCCAGAGTGTTCTCCCTCAAAATTGGGGTAGAACCGAGCAAAATCTTACTGTCATCTGCATGGTGCTCAAAGCTAAGGCTAACAATAGGCGTAAAATTCTAGCCCTTCACCGTGATGTATTTCGTGGACCTTCATCTGATCAGGTGACATAAATAACAACAACACAGATAGCCAACAAAAAGATCTCAGCCCATGTCACTTGAATTAATTTGCTTTATTGTTTGGCTAGTTTAATAATTTTCTATTTGAAGCACAACACGAGGACTACAGACAACGGATATCGTAATTTGGAACATTTATTCAGATATAAAAGAAATGAAAAATTAATATGATATTCTGGCTTCACTATCCTTTAGAAAGCAGCATTTTTTATCATAATTTCCTTTTTTAACAGAGGTGTTTCATTTTTTCTGGTGTAAAATGTGTTTCGCGTTTTTCTCCTATACCGTATTGTTAAATGGGCTTTACCTCCCCGTATTAAAATAAAAAAGAAAGTATTCATGGAATATTTTGAATTTTTTAAAAACACTATATTGTTAACAGAGATACTAGCTATAACTCTACAAATTTCCTTGGAAATTGAGGCATTTTTCTGTCTGAAAATGTTCTTCGCGTTTAGTTCAAGCTCTCATACTTTTACCGAAAACAGCATTAAAGGAAGAGGATGATACCATATTTACTTATATTCTTCTAATAAAAGTTTTTAAAAAAAGCTTCACCAAATAGTAAAATTACAAATTCTGTTGTTGACTATCGTGACAGAGAGTTCTATTGAGCATGTCCTGGTATTATTCTGTGTCCTCTTTCAAGCATGTCCCGGTACCCTAATGAATTAAGGATACCAGAACATGTTTGAAAGAATAAAATTCCAAAAATAAGACTCTTTGCTTATAGGACATATATCTTTAAAATTTCCAATAAAACTTATATTTTTTTCAGATCATGATAAAGACATTTTAACCATTCTGTAGAAATACAAAAATAATTTCTTAAATAATTTTTTTTTTCTGTTTGTTGGACATAATTTTCGAGATTTCATAATGCATGCTTATATTCTTAGGTACCATTTTTTAAAAAAAGTATCCCTTAAATATGTAAAATATAGTTAAAAAATATACACAAAATATAGTGAACCTATCTTTTTAGTAAAATATTAAGATAGTTTCTCTAAAAATATAAAACTTTGTAATTTTAAAAAAAAAAATTCCCCTTTTCTCACACATAAAACTACTTTTTTTAAAGAACTATGTACTACATTGACTAAAAAAAACAAGGTATACTACATGTACAGGTATTATATATATTTTCAGGTATAAAAATTTTGAACCATTAGTGCAATAGTTTTTTTTAAGAGTACCTAAAAGCAAAAAATTATCCTTCAGAGAAAAAGTGAGAAAACTAAGCATTTATAAATGTTTGCTTATATTTTTGTCAATTACTTTTTCATATTTTAAGGTTATTTTATCAACAAACATATAAGTTTTATACATTTTTAGATTCCGTAAAATATGTACTATTTTTTAATACTAAAATTGAAAAGTAGATTTTTTGAATGTGTATGGGATGTCCTGGTTCTCTTAAAAGAACACGGTATTAAATAGAGGAGGTGAAGCCATAGATCTTCTAGTTGTGCAGCCGGTCTAAGAAACAATTTTACAAGTATTTGATCAATACTAAACAGAAAGTTAACACAGACAAAAACAGTTTTAGGTTATGGGAATATTATTTTCAACTTATAATTGAGAGAATTATGTCTGTTACTGAATTAGAAAATTATGTTTAATAATAGTTATGTTAGTATATATAAAACAGTATATATAAAATAATCTTGCAAATTTAGGTATTATACTCATGGACAAAAAAATTAGCGCACCAAGAAGTAGTCGTCAAACTGAAACGAAATTTTGCATACGTAATGACTATTTTGAAATAAGTAAATGATTAGGAAATCAAAGGAAAAGGATAATTTATTTCAGAGAAAAAGGGAAAAAGATGGAGGTTTTAATACCCTGTTGAACCACAACTAGCGTGGATGCACAATACAATACGATCGGGCATTGAGGCATACAAGTTCTGTATGATGTCTTGAGACATTTTGTTCCATATTTGCTGTAACCTTGCCTCTAGTTCGTTCAAACTCGTGGGATGACCAACTCGGCATCTCAAATGATCCCAAATATGCTCGATTGGAGACAAATCTGGGAATCGGGAAGGCCAAGGAAGGGTAGTAACAGTGCGGAGACAGTCTTGTGACATCCTTGCCTTGTGAGGCCGAGCATTGTCTTGTTGAAAAATGGCTCCTGGGAGCCATTGCATGAGTGGCAACACATGTGGTAACAGGATGTCATGGACATACAGCTGGGCTGTCATGGTGCCATGGATCAATACTAGGGGTGACCATGTATTGTACGCAAGGGCACCCCATACCATCACACCAGTTGTGGGTGTGGTGTGTCGCTGCAAAGCAAAGGCAGCAGTTCACCTCAGGGTCTCCACACACCAACACGTTGTCATCACTGCTGAGATTGAATCTGAACTCGTCGCTAAAGACGACCTGGTTCCATTCAACTGTAGTCCAGTTTCCTCGCGCACGGCACCACTCCAAACGGAGGCGTCGATGAGTGGGCGTCAAGGGTAGCACACTTAATGGGCGCCACGATCCCAAATGTCCTTCACCCAGGCACCTTCGTATGGTCCGAGAAGATACAGGGGCCCCTAGTGAAAGGTGAAGGTGCTACCTTCACCCTTCTGCGTGGATGGCGGCCGATAAAGCAGTTGGCTGTACGCGTGCATTTCTTACGATGTAGCGGTCTTCCCGACGACTGGTCTGTCAAGGGCGTCTTGAGCCTGGTCTTCGTGTAAATAACATCTCTCGGATCCACTGGTCCCAACACCTGCTTACAACACATTCAGCGCGGCCTAATTGACGAGCTACTCGCCTTGCTGATCACCCAGCTTCCACCATGCCGATGATTCTTTCCCTCTCAAACTGCGATAGCTGCTCATATTAGCTTCGAAAATGGCTTAATGGCATGTATACCTCAGCGCTTCCTTTGTAAACGATTCAGCACACTCAAACAAGCTTTGGTTACCTGTTTCGTATTCCACGGAGAACGACGTTAAACGCCCTCTACCGGCTATACGTTATGCACAATCACGCTGTTTTCGTAACCATTTGCATATCTACCCGACAAGTACCTTCAAGCCAAGTTTCGTTAAAATCCCGCAATTATTTCTTGGTGGGCTAATTTTTTGTCCATGAGTGTATATTCCATTATAATTAAAGGATAAACGATTATTGCCTATTGAAATAGCTTTTCAAAATTTCAGTTAAAGTGAAAAATTTATAAATCTTCCATGTGTAAGAATATTAATTTGGGGTTGTTCAGTCTGTACATTCATTCAACTAAAGAGTGTTTTTTTCCAGGTATAGAAGTTTAAGTTTGCATTACTTTCCAAGATGGCGACCGATTTAACAGCTGTCAAGTGATTTATTCTCAGTTTGAATTGGCAATTCATCAAAACGATCATCAAGCAAGGCGTAGATTCGTCGAATGGGCCCAAAACGAGATTGCCGTTGTTCCCAATTTTCGTAAGCGAATTTTGTTTAGCGATGAAGCGCACTTATGGTTGAATGGCTACGTCGACAAACAAAACTGCCGCATTTGGAGTGAAGCTAATCCACAAGTGTATGTCGAAACACCGTTACATCCAGAAAAACTGACTGTTTGGTGCGCTTTATGGGCTGGTAGAATCCTTCTTCAAAAACGATGAAGGCCACAACGTTACAGTCAATGGTGATCGGTATAGAGCCATGATTAATAACTTTTTCATTCCTGAATTGAACAATCATGATGTCCAGGAGCTGTGGTTCCAACAAGACGGCGCAACATGTCACACAGCTCGTGCCACAATCGATTTATTGAAAGACACTTTTGGTGACTGCCTAATTTCACGTTTTGGACCTGTGAATTGGCCTCCAAGATCTTGTGATTTAACACCGCTAGACTATTTTCTGTGGGGCTATGTAAAGTCATTGGTCTATGCGGATAAGCCACAAACGCTTGACCATTTAGAAGACAACATTCTACGTGTTATTGCCGATGTACGGCCACAAATGTTGGAAAAGGTCATCGAAAATTGGACGTCCAGATTGAACTACATCCGAGCCAGCCGTGGCAGTCATATGCCAGAAATCATATTTAAAATGTAATGCCACAAGATTATCTTTCGAATAAAAAAATTCATGTCAATCGAATAATACATTGTTGTTTTATTGCAATTTAAAGTTCTATACCTGTAAAAAAACACCCTTTATAAAGTTTTCAATTCATGATGGCAGAAGTTCTTACAAAGTTTCTTAAGAAATGTTATGTAATTTTTCTTGAAGCTTCAAAGCTTTCCATATTTTTCATTACAGCATTAAAAAAGCATTTTAATAATAGCAATAATTTCAAAATTAAAGAGTTACAGAATTATTTTATCTTTGTTAAACGTCACCAAGACATACATCAAAACAGCTTGAAAATAAATTGTGTAGCAGTAAGCTCTCTTGAAAAATTTTAATCTTTATAATTTTATTATTATGATAAAAATAAATTTCAAATTGATTTTTCTTTACAGATCAGGTAAGTAAAAAGTTGTCGAAAGTCAAGATTGACAATACTCGAAGAAAGAACCTCATTAAAGTTAATTTAATATATGAGAACATTTTAATCTTTTTTTTTCTTTTCCAGTGGCGCTGAAAAGTGGAAATCTCGGCGAAAGCTACTGTTTCCATGTTTCCACTCTGATTTTCTGCGAAATTTTGTGACAGTCATGAACAAAGAGGCTGTTATTTTAGTAAAGCGATTGCAGGAAGAAACAGGCAAAGATTACACCGACATCGATTTACTCTTATCACTTTGTACAATGGATATAATTTGTGGTAGGAAACTAGAGCTTATTTTTTTCAATATCTCGATAGTTTTTTTTTTTTTGTCTCGTGCATTGTACAAAACGTAAAAACTAGAAGTATTGAATCTTAAACGCCATTAGGTTGAGCTGTTGCAGCGAAGCACTTCTATTTGGAAGAAGTCTTATGGCAACTGTCATCGTAAACTTTTTTTTCAGAATGTAAATACGTACTCTTGTGGGGGATAATAGCCTTTGTTGCTCCATATCCCACAAAAAACTGTAACTGTAACGTACCTTGTGAAACGTTCTCGTGTAAAAACTCTTAACCTGTGAAATAATTACTATGCGAAATAATCCATTACTTGTGAACCATTCTAATACTAGGGAAATATTCCATGCGTCATGAACTATTCTCAACTATTTTCAACAATGTCAAATTGCGGTTTGATTTATCGTTGAGTCAATTTTTTTCCATTAGACTGAAGCTCGAAACCGAAAATCTTAGGCTTTATACACAATTTCATACAATCCATTATTTCAACAGTAGTGCTTTTACATGAAGAAAAAGAGTTAATATTTTAAAAATGGTTTTAATCTATCCATGAAACGTGTATGGACTACCTTTCATCGTAGATGTTGTAAAAGTCCTGAGATTTGAGCCAAAAAGTTCTGGGTGGCAGATTTCACAACAGCGAAATCATCAAATATATTTTAAATGAAATAAATGGTCAACATACGAAGCAAGGAATAAACAGAAACTATGTCTGAGGAATAAGAAGAGTTGGATAGAATCCTTCAACCAAATCTCTTGATTTGTTGATGAGTGATGATGGCAACCTGGAGCCTCATGGAGGCTACGGTCATGGAGTATAACACCGAATCAATTGCTGACGCTATCCATCTTCGCAACGAATGTAACCCAAGTGAAACGTCGAAAAATATTATATTCCACATTAGTTTGAGAGGATCCACACAAGATAACCCGCTTCAATCTCCTTTCACAATACACTTCAAGTATTGAAGTACTTATTATTTACAAGTAGTACTTATATATTATTGAAATTATTATTAATTTATTATAGAAGTTATTTAAATAAATTTATTAAAATTATTTAAAAAAAACTTTTTGAAATCAAATAAATTTATTTGAAAAGGACTTATATTAAATATTTTAGAAAATTATGAAATAATTAAATAATTAATATATAAAAAAGAGATATTTTTATTATATTAAATGTAAAATAATTAATTTAATATATAATAATAATATATTTTCTAAATTATTTTATATTATATATAATATTTTATTTATAGTATATTGTATTTCACATTATAAAACTATTTGTAACTAATTTTTTTGTTAAATATCATTTAATATTTATTATATATTTTATTATAAAAATTATTTATTAATATAAAATATATTTATAAAATTTAATATAATTATTTATATAATTACAGTATTTTTTTACTTTATAAAATACAAAATAATTACAAATAATATCATTTAATATTTAATAAACCTTTCATAAATAAATTTATTTAATTAAAAAAATTATTAAATGAATTGAAGAAAAAAAGTTTTTCGCGTGGAATCGAACCTTGACCACGGGCATAGTAAGCACACGATTTACCAATCAAGCTACGAACTCGTTGCGGAAAATTAAAATTTAATTGTATAAAAGCAAAGCATGAATTTCGAAGGCTGATTTCTCCGAATTGATTGGCCATTCTGAGGAGCTACATTGAGAGGTGAACACCCTAAAGGAGTACTACTATTACACCAAGTCTCGATCCCAAATTAATTTCCTTAGTCGTGCCCTCTCCTTGTTAGATTACGTTATTTATCTGATTCTGTAAGTTAAAAGTCAATTTGACTAACCATTATTTTACTATTTAGCCATTATTTTAACTTTTTCAAACGCTTATGAAGTGCTCAATTTTTAAAATTTGTTAGTCATTTTATGTTTCTTGGATTATTGTAATCAAAAGTTAGTAAGGATTTGAAAATATTTTCCTTTTTTGATTTTTAATAATTATATTTCTAGTTAATCTTGTAAAAAACTCGAAAATTTTTAAAACATTATCTTTAGAATTTTTTTAAAAAGAACTACAAATTTTGAACCTAAATCCATAACACCTTTTATAGAGCATATGTTAGGGAGTACATACAAAAAATTTCAAGATTCTATCTTGAACAGAAAAAAAAATCTTAGGGTTTTTAAAACACTTAAATCTACAAAATTAAAAGTCCGAGAAAAACGCATTTAAACTTTGTATTGGCATAAAAGAAATAATGCCTGTACAACTTTAATTTTTTAATATGTTATTTTTCAACTTATGCTCTATTTCAAAACATTACTTTAATTAATTATGACTGAAATTTATTTTTTGATTCAAAATATATGTTTGCATAGTATTGATAGTATTTATTATGACGACAGGTTATTCATGTTAATCTTAACCTAATATTTTCACAAAATGTTTGAAACACAAAGCATTGAGCAAAGCAATAATAATGCTACTAAGCTAAAAATTGCCAGGTTTGTACATAAAATTAAATTTTTTTTCAATTTTAAAATAGGGGCAGTTTAGCAAGTTTGAGTATTTGTTGCATGTTTTTAAAATACTGTAATATACTACTACATTACGTTTAATTAATGGTGTTAGGTATATGATGGAAGTATTCAGTTTTATCTGTAATACTTTTATTGGAAGTCTAAATGCACTATCAACTTAGAGAGTTTTTAGATTTATCATTTTCAATGGTATTCCGTCCCTTCGAAATATTGTTTCTCAAAGCAACCTGAGAACGTTTTGGTCATGGTAATTTTTCAACTGGAAAAAACAATTGTAAAGCTTCTAAGTTATATAAACCATTTTTCAAAACAAAAATTGTCCTTGAAATCAATCTAAATTAAGTAACTATGAGAACTCCAAAAACTCAAAACATAATCAAGCAGAAATAGTTTTAGTAATGAAAATTGAACTTAATAACCACATTTCTCACTGA
Organism: Trichonephila clavipes; assembly: GCA_019973935.1. Lineage (NCBI taxonomy): Eukaryota > Metazoa > Arthropoda > Arachnida > Araneae > Nephilidae > Trichonephila > Trichonephila clavipes. The sequence goes on along the minus strand of BMAU01019395.1, from coordinate 34,186 downwards.
AAGAGTTGATTATAATCAAAAATATGTTTAACTACTTCAATTCAAGAGTGGAAAAATGCTGTAAAATGAAACCGAAACCAAGATCATAGCTCAGAAAACGTCAAATATCTTAAATACTAATTTGTTAACAGATCTGAAATTTGGTGGCAAGCTTCTCAATGATATAAACCATAAGAAAATACAAAAAAAAAATTCGGTATATTTGAGATTTGTAGGATAGTGTGTGTAGCTTTAAGCAACTTTCGAACTGTTTTCATAATGTAGAAGTTTTTAGATGCTTTTTTTTTTAATATTAAATGGCTAACGTTTTTCTTTTCAGAGACAATGTTTGGAGTACACGTAGGAGCGCAAGATAAAGGAATCAATAAATATTCCCAGTTTGTAGAATCTGTAAACAGGTATCCTTTAACTTATTTCTTAGTAATATTCGTACTATTGTAACGGTTTCTTACGTCATTACTGGGTAAACCAAAATAATGGACAAGATCTTGGCGTAATTAAAATATTTTAATGACATAAAATAACACAGTTACAAAGGACAGACACTTAGACATAATACAGGGTAAACATTTAGAGGAAATAAGTGAGAATTAAATAAATTATATAGTCCAGGATTGGACAGCGAGACGAGTAATGCTCACTCATTCAGTTCCAAACTCTCTCTAACGGTAATACAGTGTTTCGTTCGGTAACACTTCTGTTACAAGTACCGCCATCTACATTTCGGTCTTAGAATTAAACCGTGTGTTACACTATGATTTACATATGAACACTATATTCTATGATATTAAATTGATGAAAAGCACAATGTTAAGAAAATTGAATGTTAAATTTTATTTGTGGTGTTATAAATAAGGTTTTAACTTAAAAACTACCCTTTCATTTCGAATACATGTTTTTTTCTTGAACTTTAAAATCGTTCATAAATAATAGTAACTATATTTTACTAGAACGGTTGTTGCAAACCTTCGCTCGCACTGATGTGTGGTTTCACGAAATGAAAAGCCATCTCTAAAAACTTGAACAAGCTTTTTATTCTTATCACTTTCAACTACTACTAACTTTTGTTGTACTTAATAAGGAGCGAGTCAATTTTAATCTGGTGATGTACTGGGAACGAAAGCATAGTCAGGCTATAGATAAATATGTTTAAGGTTTAATTTCACAAGAACCGACTTCCATCTTGCATGCATCTCTATCTTAACTTGCATATCTCTGAAACAGGTTCACTCCCAGCTCACTATCTTAAATCTAACATGGCTTTGAATGGGAGTTTAAAATACGCTGGCGATAAAAAGAGTAACTTGGAACGAAGGTGAAATGGGTTTCTCGAAGCCTTTTCTGCTTCCTACCATCCAAGGGAGTCTTTATTGGTTATTTCATCCCGGACGAAATCGACAGTGTTTTTATGTTCACTACAGCCCATTCTAAATAATTACGCCTGAAGGATTTATCACCCACTCATGTCTCGGCACAACCCGAGTCTCTTTCGAACAACCTTTTCGAGCAGTTATGAGAGTGAAGGGTTTCCGTAAGCAAAACAATACGCTCTGACGTCACCTGCGCCCTATCCTCACACTGAGAAGTTACTCGCTGATTTTTCTGCTTCGGAAAACGATCATCCAATATTATTTCTTTTATTCCGCGCTTTTGTTGACGATCGTAAGCAGAAACGGTGTTTAAAATATTATACACCATTTCTGATGCATTTGATGAAGACGAGGCTTCCATCTTTACCACCATCTTGTTTATGACGTAGAGAGGCGAAGAACCCCGTTGGCTAGAATTTCGAGCAATCTTAACTTCGAGCAATTTCTTCAGCTCACTGGGAAAAGTTGTTCGAACCCATTGCTATTTTCAGTGGGTTGTAATTGTTTAAAACGATTGCTTGGAAGAACATTTCTCCAAATACGTATACGTGTGATAAACCCTTAAATATGCTTACATTTAATGCAGATACTCTTGGAATTGAATTTTACCTCCAATACTTGAAAATAATTCTAAATATTTATTAAAGATCTAAATACCCACAAATGAATCATTAAGATAAACGTAAAAATAATATAAAACATTGAGTTCTTTTTTCCTATCGAAGATATGGAATGATTTGGAAGGCTAATATTTTTACATGTAGTCAAAGAACATTTATTTTGTCGCAAGTATACTTAAATGTCATTCAGTAAATGGGCACAACACAAAACAAACACAATTAAAGACTAATTTAGATCATCATTCTATGTGTCAAGAGTCTTCCTTTCTTATTTTCCCTCCGCTACTGCTCGGCTTTCCCGCCTTCTATCTTACAGCTTCTCGTTGATTCTTGTCGTTTCCCGCCTAAGGCGACCATTGTCAGGTGCGGAATGCCAGTCCCGACCGTTGCCAAATCCTTACAAATACTATCAGAATTCAGTGGGAAAATGTAATTTTCAAAGAAATCTTAATTCATCTCTACTTTTTTCGGATGTAAATTACACCATTTAAATTGATGCGCTAGTCCAGGCTTGGGTAGGAAAGCAGAATTCCCATAGGTTTATCGCCCATTAATTCAAAATGACCGTTAGACAAGAGCCTTAAATAGAATCTCTTAACTTGTAGTGTACGATTAAAATATCGGAGGTTCTTGATATTTACGCCTTATTGGCTGCTAGAATAGTCCTATTGCATTTCATTGGTCGGTAGAAATGTCTTCTGACATTTCTTCTGCCTTCCCAGAATTCCTCTTTGACGAGGGTTATAATCTAGTTCAGTATTGGCTGTGTTGTCATGGAATAAACTGGGACATCTTAAGGCATGGGCCAACTGGGACCGGGCCCAGGGCCTCGGCCGCAATGAAGGGCCTCGTCTCGTTCTCGACTCAGCTCGATTTGAATAATTTCAACGGTCAAATGTTATTTCAGATTGTATTCTCTTAAAAATTGGGAATATCGGATCATATAATTGGCTATATGGGATGACCGTCATCCACGTATAGGCCTAGGCCTACCACCATGCACCATCATTACCCGTTAAGTCAAAAGGCGGCAATCGGTGGAGTCGGTTTGTGTGACTGTAAATCATGCTCATTTATTGTTTGGGGTTATTGTTTACAAAACGCATGCTATGCACTATCTACTTTTAAGGGTCATAGGAGGGTCTCCAGTTGTGTAGGGGACCAGGGCCTACTTTTGAGTAGGAACCCAGTACCTTAAGATGTCCCTGGGAATAAAGTGTTTTTTGTTAATAATCATGCTTCATTACCTTGCTCACAACACACAAAAAGCTGATTTTATAAAAACAAGGAATTCAAAGTGATTAAGCCATAACAAGTGTTTTTCCTCAGAGGTATGGAATTGATTGTTGAAAGAATAGCCAACTGTCTCCTTTGGTCAGATTTCATTTACGGTTTCACGAGCAAAGGAAGAGAAATGAAGAGATATTTAAAAGTTGGAGAAGATTTCTCAAAAACAGTAAGGTGTTTGATTATTGTATTATAGAAAGTATATATTAGTACAGAATTTTTTTTATATAAGTATTGTACACTTTTCCTTTACGGTATGAGATAATTTTAAAATAATATGTAAAGCAGCATATTTCTTGTAGATTAAAGTGTATTATTTATAATCAAGTGGTGTTAAAGTATCAGAAAGAATAATTAAGAATAATTAATTGTCCATAATTAAGCTTGAAATTTGCGAGCAGTCTGTAGCAAAAACTATGCAGCAGAATTGCATGAAAATTGAGTAATAGCAGACGGAAATGATGGGAGTTTCATAGAGGGTAAAAAAAAAAACAATGAGTTTCCCAAACCCTCACTAGATGGCGTTATACAATAACTATTGACATATGCAAATGTCGTAACCATAGTAATCCTGTGCATCCGTGGCAACCTACAGCTTGGCCTTATGAATCCCCGACTTGAATCATTGCCATCTTTGGCTTTGAGGATACCTCAAGGCTATGTGAGGTCAACCGCGATCTCGTCACATCTCTATTCGACCTTAAAGGAGACATAGGACGCTATGTGCTAGTTCATGTTCATTTCAACAGTCAAAAATGCGATTTTAATCTTCCAGATGGTAGCAGACAAACAATGGTGGACAGCATATCGAGCTTGTTTTGCAAAATTTATGGGATATTTATTTCTCCTCTATAAAGCTATGATATGCCACCTAGGGGTGGTTTTTAAAATCATTGTTTTGTTTTTCCTCGATAAAAATTGCCATAATTTCACTCTGCCATTACACAATTTTCATCAATTCCGCTGTATAGTTTTTGCTACAGACTGCTCGCAAATTTCAAGTTTAACTATGGACACTCGGTATAATAAACTATTTTACCATAATTTGTAATTAGTTTTATATGAGCTTATTTCTTTGTACTTTAATTTAGAATGTGTATAAAAAAAATAAGTATAATGTCCCCAATAATGTTATTGTACAAGGAAAATATAAAGAAGGATCTTATTCTTCAAATACTCACAGAAACATTCCAGAGTTCAATCAAGAAATTTTTCAAACAAGTGCGAATTAAAAAATAATGAAAAAACAGTTTAATTTTTCAAAATGACAAAGCACCTTTTGGAAAGAAGAGTGAGAATAAATACTATATGAAAGTACATAAATGAATAAAATTATACAACGAGATTTGTAAGCGCAAAATATGATTATTTAAGGATTATTTTGATGTATTTTTAACAGGTTTTTTTAAAAAAATAATATTTATGTAATAAGTACAATATCCGGGATTTTACTTAACTTAACTTAGTGGCGCAACAGCCTATGAGCGCCAAGGCCTACTGTGCCCATATCAGTATATGTGACCTTCGACCCTGAGGTGCATGAGCAGATGTTCCGGTCAGGTGGTCAGTCTGACGCGAAAAACCCTAGGTATAATTTTCCAAGAAAGCTTGGTACTCATTTTATTGACCCATTGAAGGGATGGAAGGCTGAGTCGACCTTGCCCAGCCCGGGGTTTGAACCTCGGACCTGTGGTGTGAAAGTGCGATATACTACCACTCAGTCACTTAGCTTCATCCGGGTTTTTTTATTCGATTTAATTATTTTAGAACTAAATTAGAGCTTTCTTTTCTTATTTTATCCTTAGAAAACCACAAGTTCAATATTTTATAAAACAATTTTTTTTTTTTTACAAATAAAGTTCTTATATAGGTTTATTCCTTTTAACTATAAACTTCCTTTACTAAAATAAGAATATAGAGAAGACAATTTACAAACTCCTTTTCTTAAAATTAATCTTGAGATTAATAAAATTATTGATTAAAAAAATCCGCACACACAGAGCAAAACGTTTTGTCGACTTTTTTATGTGCAATGGTTTTCGTTTCAAGTTTATTAGCTTTTAAAAAACAGTCTCTCATTTCACCCCCAAGAATTCATAGAAATTTAGATTTAAGAAAAGGGTAAGAGGCAAGGATGTGTCTTCAGGCATGGACCAACTGGACAGGCCCTTGGGGGGGTCTTGTTTCGTTCTCGACACCGTCTTTATAAGATCGTGATCCGGGTAATTTTAATGTAGTCAAATATTATTCCCGTGCATATTCTCCAAAAAAGAGGGAATTTTAAACTGCATGTCAATTGGCAAAAGTGGTAAGACTATTATTGTATGATGACCGTTGTCCGTGTTTAGGCCTAGGCCTAATGCTATGAACAATCAGTCAATTCATGTAGTCGGCCATCGGTTAAGCGGTTTGTGTCTTGGTATTTGAGATTGGGAATCGTGTGCATTTATTTGCTTCAAGTTACCTTTTGAGCGAGTATTTGGCAATGCATGATATATACTGTCTACTTTTAAAGATCTTGGGTAGGGCCTACTTTTGCATAGGATCCCAGGGCCTCAAAATCTTATAATATTTCTCTGGGCGTAGGCCATCAAAGAGTCTTAAGACGTCCCTGATAAGGGTCACCTCACATCTAGAAATTTTTTTTATTTCGTTATCAAATTTATTGAGACAAAAAAATTTGATTAATCCATTTCAATATTGAGTTATCCTGATGAGCCATAAAGTATGCTGGCGTTATAATTTGAATGTTAAAATCTCATCAATCTACACTCGATATTTCTTTTCAACCAAATGTTCTCATCAGAAAACCATGTGTTTGCTAGTATTACCTCTAAGACCAAAGTATACATTTCAATAAATCCAAACATTAATATAATTAAAGCTTAATTTAGAGTTTTCAACATTCGCATTTTGAAAAAGACAAGGAAGTTATTATGTATTAACACCCAGAGCAGTTTTTAATCTCCTCGGAGCCCTAGGCACTTCGAATTTTTACCCTCCCCTCTCACTGTTTCCACAGCACCCCTTTTCCCTTAGTTATTTGCCAGTTTTGGTATGGGAGGAATTTTCCCTTAACTCCCATTTTCTTTTCCCTTCCTTTGTTTTTGCTCTTTGAACGTGTCTAGAACGCAAAAGATTTGGGTGTGCAAAAAAATGAAGGGTGAAAAAGGAAGAAAAAAATTAAAATTACAGCGAAAGGACATTCACCTAGCGCACGAATCATGTATGCGTTGTGTTTGTGTGTGTATGCACGCGAAAATACGGAAAAAGAAAAGCTTAACAGTTTGATGTTGCTCTGCACTCAAAATGATATTACAATGTAATTTGATTACAATCGTGTCCTTACCGACTTAGCAGCGATCAAAGCTCAAGAAAATTTTCGTTGTATCATACAATGACAGTGACTCAACAAAGAAGGAGGATATCTAAAAGTAATAGATAGTAAAGCGATAAGTGATGATATTAACAAGTTGACAGCATTTCATACAATAATGTACATGCTCGCCTAATTGAAAATGATTTCATAAATTTACTGTGTTAATTGAAAAAAGAGTGGGTGGTCCGCGATGTCGTAAGGTATAAAATGAACAAGAGTGCCAAAACCATGCGCCTATCCTTTCCTTATGCTGCCGGATGCCAGTCCGGGTTCATAGTTGGTGGATAATAGAAAGGCTATCCAAACGCAAAGAAAGAAAACACAGTAAGAGAGTTAAGGGAATATCTCTCTCGAACCAATACTAGCAAGGTAAAAACAAAAGGAACTCTCTGGAAATAGTGTAGGGGATATGTGTAAAAATTTGAACTGTTTAGGGCGCCAGGGAGGTTAAAGAGGACACTAATCCACCCCATATGGACTCGTCATGTCTCGGTCTGGCAACCGGCAGCCGTAAGGAAAGGATAGTGGCATGGTTTGGCCTCTTTTGTTTATTTCTTACCTTGTGGCATCACGGACCACCTACCCATCTTTTTGTAAATTAGAATTTACTTTACTATCTTTTACTTTTAGACATCCGTACTCTTGATTGAGTCGCAGTCAAGAAAAGTTTTCTTCGAGCTTTGATCATGCAAAATCATTAATTACATCATTATAAGCCATTACAATTATAATATTTTGAGCGCATAGCAACATCAAACCATTAAGCTTTTCATTTTCCATCTTAGATCTTTAGGGCAGAAATGCTTCTCTCATGATTCGCTTGGCGGTGGTGTTCGCTGTAACTAATTTTTTCTCTTTTTCACCCTCCAATTTTTTGCGCTCTCAAATCTCTTGCATCCTAGACACGTGCCTAGGTTGCCTAAGAGGAAAAGCGGCCTTGTTAACACCTGCATTTAATTTACTGGCAAAGATTAACTTCTACCAGAGATTAATCGCCAAAAATTGGACGAATTATGCCAACTTAACACTTTCCAACGCAAGCAAATATTTATTTAAATTCGTCAGTGACTTGATATAAGAGTACCATTAATTACTTTGATGTTTTGATAGGTTTTAATGCATATTTTTTAGTTATTAGGCACAGAAATTAATTTATAATGAACGATACGATTAAATCATTGTTTAAAGTTCATTCTTGGTACTATTCCACTATAACCATACCGTGGCGCCATTTTCGTTTTGACGAATTTTCTGGGAACAATGGATCACTAGTTTGGCTCCTCTTTCTTTTTGGCGATTGTATTAGTAAAAGGAAAGCCTGATTTCACCGAAAGAAACAAACCAAAATACACCAATTCGGCGTAAAAAAATGTGCGGCAAATTTACAACAGAAAAGCACTCAATTGTTAAAAGAGAAAATTCTTTGGTATGTATAGTTAGGCGAATCTGGCAAAATTAATAATAGATTTACTTAAAAGTGACTTGGTGGAATCAAAGACATTACTAAAATTGTAGAATAACCAAAAATTTAAGACTGCCTTTTCAAACATCTTAATATCTATATTCCTTTCTTGTTAGATTATAAAAGAAAAGAAGAAACGTTATCTCAATGGAGAGCTAAAAATTGGCGAGGGCAAGAGAAGCTCGCTAATGGATGTACTATTGGAGCACCATCTTCAAACGAAGGATTTTAGTGAGGAAGACATCAGAGAAGAACTCATAACATTTACTTTAGCGGTATACGCAAAGATTACATTTCAATATAATGTTTATATTAATTGATAATTATCTACTATCGTAGTATCTCGGTATATGTGGTTAATCTCCTTTGAAAATTTTTGAACTTATACCAAACAGGATTCACATAAGTAATAAAGGGAAAATTATCAATTTTTTTCCCTGGAAAAATCGATTGTTATTGCCATACTATATGTTGATGAGGTAATATAAAATTCTTTTTAAACACTGCGTAATACTAACTAGCTGCATGGCCTGGCGTTGTACGGGCTTCTTCAAGCGTGCAGCTTTTTGTCTTGGAAATTTCCCCTTCCAGTCTTCGTGTCTGTACTTCCAGGTGTGTGTCCAATTTTTATGCCGATGTCATTAAAATTCTTCTTTTTGAAGTTTTATCCATCTCTTTGCCCCATCGAACGGGTATGTATCCTCTTCGTTTAGCCTTGTGTTGCACTGGCGTTTTTCAACGATATAACTTTATCCCTATATCAATTTCCCCTTTTTATCTTTCTTTCTTGGACGATAGCACTTCTGGGTGTGTGAGCGATGTGAGAGCTTTCTATATTTTTGTCATTTGAATTCCCTTTTCCGAAATTTCTTCTACTTCTTTTCTTTGTCAGACAGGTTTCTTTTTCCTCGATTCAGCCCGGTGTTTCACGGCCTTTTTCAAGTTTGAAACTTTTTTTTCCCTCCGGGATAAGGCCTTTTTTTCTAATTTCTTTTTTCGATTAATAATTTACACAGCTAACCCAGTTTTATTCCCAAGAAAGCAGACAATCTGAGAACTTGTCATTAAAAAATTAATTTAGTAATAAATAATAAAAAAGCAGTGCAGCTTTAATTTTTGAAGGATTATCAGTCTGGATCTGAGCTAACACTCTGCCCAAAAAATTTTGCATCGGCCTAATGTTTTGAAAATGGCATTTTGTCTGGGTTTTTCAGAAAGTGCTATTACAACTGTGTTAAGGTGGTACCTTTTTGCAAAATATCTGACGTTCAGCTATTTTGCCAAAATTTCTTTGATAATTATTATACTCAAACTAAACTTTTTAAATTTGAACATAATGAGTATAGAGTTGGATTTGTTCAAGAGCTGACATACACCGAGGTAAGACTACACTACGTTATCTTTCATGTTTTTGAAATAGTCGTTAAATTAAATTAATTTAAGAGCCAACTCTTATATGTTCTAAACACCAGTTCAAATACAAAAAAAAATTAATTGTCCTAGAGAGAACTGTGATTTAAGAGCCAGGTTGCGTCCTATTTTATTGTTAAGGAAATATTTAGCCCGCATTAGCCCCTTTACACTGTTCAAAATTTTAAAAAGTTTGAAATAAAAGAACTCTTATCGTGTTTTAGATTTGAACTCCAGTTATCAAATTTTACGCGACTAAAATAGATTTCATTTCTTTTATTATTCGTAACATTTTTTTAAAAATTTTGATCAAAAGTAAATTTAACTTTTATAATTGAAATAGAAGAGAGAGAATACTTTGGGGCTAGAGAACATCGATAAAAAAAAGCTTTGAAGATTATATTTTGCCTATACAGTAAAATTCATTAAACACAAAAATGAGGGGACTGAAATATTCTTTCGTGTTAAAGGATATTGCAAAAAAAAAACATATTCTCAACGAAATTAAGTTTATAAGAGTACATTTTATTTACATTGATATATACAGGGCGCGGCAAAAAAACCCAGACAAACAATTTTTTATATAACTTTATAGAAAATTAAGAAATAAAATATAACAAATAATAATAAGAGTACACTCGTACTAATAAATATATTTTATTGTTTTCAAAGTGACCGTCATTCGCAGCACTGCAGAGGCACAAACGCTTGCAGAAATTTTCAACAATGGACCTGAAGTCTTTTACCTTTAATAGTCTTACCTTTAGAAGTCTCTTACCTTTTACCCCATTCCCGCAGAAGTGAATGTTTTAGGGAGTCTAAAGTTTTGTGCGTCCCTGGACTCTAAAATGGGCCATACACTGTAATCCAGGAAATTGAGGGCCAGCGAGTACGGTGGTCATTCTTCAGATGATATCATGTCTGGAAAATTCACCTTGCACCGCTCTTGTGTCTTTCCGTCCATGCAAACTGGTGCAAAGTCTTGTTGAAGCGTCAAATCGGCATTTACGGAATGCTTTTGGTCTCACATAAGTACAACAGCCTGAATAATGTCCCTCTGGTACACTTTTGATTTCAACGCACTCTTCCACAAAAACCAAATGTGTTTTGCCACGCGCGAATTCCACCCCAGACTATGACCGACTATGGATATTGATGATGACACACCAGATTCTATGGGTTTTGGAGTTGTGAACTTGTTGAATCGTAAAGAGCTTCTCATCAATAAAAATAAATCTCTCCCAGCGCTGACCTGCGGCCCATCTCAAAAGTTTTCAGCATTTTCAGAGCCGTACGAGTTTGTTTGTTTTTTTTTTCAGAGAAAAGCTGAACTTTTCGCTACTTGTAAGGCTTCAGTCCAAGCTACGTTTTTGCTTCTCGCCTAACTGATCTGTCACTTACTCTCATTTCACGAGCGATCTGTCTCATGAAAGCCCTCTGATTTCTCTGGACTCGCTTTTTGATGATCTTACAAGTAATTGAAGTGTTTACAATGCGTTTTCGCTCACTTCCTGGACGTCGACCATCATTGCCAAGCTTTTTGAAACAGCAAATTGCATCAGACACTGTTTGCCGAGGTACACTCAGCAAATGAACTTTCGTTTTTCTTGCTGAAACAACACTAAAATATCAGACTTTTGCTCGACGTTATCAAAAACACATAAATCAAAGTAAAAACTAAGAAATATATTTAAAAATATTTAGTTATCAAAGTGTTAGATATAAAGAAATATGAAAACTACGACTAAAAGGAAATTCGTTAACTATTCTGGGAGGCAAGAAATTTGTGTGTATGTGTGTGTCCGAGTTTTTTTTTTTTACCTCACCCTGTTTATATGCATGTATTTAATAAAAATCAATGAAACAAAAACATTCGCAAGAGTTTAATTAAATTTCTTACAAAATTTAGCGATTCCAAAATCTTTACAGATTTCAGTTTTTGATCAACAACCTTAAGAAAATCCATCTTCATTTTAAGCGAAGTAGAAGCTTGCTTTCTCTCTGAGCTCTTTGCCATTGTACTCGTAAAAAAATTAAATAGGAAGAGGGGGGAAGCGAACCAAATTCACAGATTTTTACTCATCCTGCGATGTACTTGTCACCGAACTCCAAAACCAACTGATGAGATGTTTTATTGTGGCGTTTGTAGGGATAGAGGATGAAAGTAGATTAGATAAACAAAATTGGCTCATGTCGCAGTATATTCCGAAGGTATTTCAAAACCAAGTTAGACTCCTTTCTACGAAACGCTTAGGGGGTATGAGGGGGTTCGTTTCACACCCATCTTAAATCTCAACTGCGCGGCTCGTGTTTTCCGTAGTTTGCTCATTTCCAGAAGAGAAATTTTTTCGTGTTAAGTGATTTTTATTTCGTGTTAAGAGAAAAATAATGCAGGAATATACACAATAATTTGTTGGGGCCGTTTTTCTATTTCGTGTAAACCGATATTTCATCTTAAGCGTTTTCGCGTTAAACGTATTCCACTGTAAGACTTATCATATTTTGACTGATTTTATTAGTAATTCCCTTATAATTAAAGTTATAAAGTTATACTGGAATTAAGTTTATAAATGAGGTTTTAAAAATTTACCTTATTTATGTTCTCCTTTCCATAAAATAAAATAGAAAAAGTAATATAAAAAAAATTAATGTCAATTCCTTCTTAGGTCAACAAGGAGAAAACTTTATATATTTTAGATACATTTTATTAAATTATTACAATTAATATAAATATATACATTCACATATGACAGAATCACAATATTTAGTGGCAAAATAGAAAGTGAATTTCTCCTTGCAATAATCAATGTATACTGTCTTCATCTATTGTTTTCGTTCGGAACAAATTTAATTTTTTCCTCCCTTATAAAACTAAAATTAATTAATGAACTTTAATGAATTAGTATTTGAAAAAACTGTATTAACATCAAGTGTCATCAACTATAAGTTAAAAAAATGTATTTAATTTTGAGTGGATGAATAAAAAGTGTTTTATTAACTATTGAAAATTTGAACAAGATGTATATATATATAAACATCTATACATGGATTATAGCTCGTAGGGCCGTTTGACATATTTTTAGCTTCAAAATATAATAGAGCAAATAATGTTATTTGGTTTTTAAAACTTTAATAAAAAAAGTACCCAGAATAAGATGGTTTTCAAATACTAACCTTGTAAGAGGCCCGCGTCTCTCGCGAGCACCTAGATGTGTGAAGGGGGGAAGGGAAGAAACACTCCACATGATTCAAAGCTCTAATCTATTTCAACACTAAGAACGGACACAATTTCAATTAACAATATTAAGAGAATGTCTTAATGAAAATCGAGAAAATGGAACAACGACAGTAACACGTAAGCGATTAGTCGGCTAACAAACTGGATCCTTCTTTTAATTCAGGATCTAACTTATTATCTGATTCCATTCTGATCTTAGTTGAATATTAGTGAACAATCGTCACTTTAAGATTTCCTTCTATTAATAATCAAAGATCTATAATTCAAATATTATACATTTAATATCCATCTCACCTGTCTCGAGTATACCCATCCTCTCCTTCTCTCTCTAAAGCTAGAAAACCTCGCCTATTTATAGTAAGTTAATTTGCATATCACGATTCTCTTCTTCCAAAGGACTGGTTGTGAATGAGACGCGAATTGATAGCTCAAAGATTTCCCTCGAGGATTAGTTCGAAGGTCGCGTATAGATCCGTCAAAACCTAAAATCCTAAAATTGCAATTTTCTCTTTTCGTTTTCACTAGATATTCAAAATAAACATTTAATCAATTATTTTTTCAGGCACGAGAGAAAAATTAAATTTTCATGATTCCTTAAACAATAAAAAATGATTGTGAATTTCATGGAGACCGTAAATATTGTCAAAAAATGTATTATGAAACCAAATTTGTCATTGCTTCTTTTTAATTTGGATTAGGGTCATGATACCACTGCCACCAGTATGACATGGACGCTCTACCTTGTTGGCCTCCATCCAAACGTTCAGTCGAAAATTCATGAAGAACTGGATTTCGTTTTCGGAAATGATATTGATAGACCTGTAACAATGGATGATTTCAAGGATTTGAAATATTTAGAATGCGTCTACAAGGCAAGATTTCCTTTTTTACTATAAAACACACCTTTTTGTACAAATTATAACGCTTGAAGAAATCCACCACATTTAGAAATGATTTGTATTTTTTGTACTTTCTTAAAGGTATTTTAATTTTAATGAAATAGCAGCGACTCCTTCTCCTGAAAGTCCCAAACAATGAGAAACAGGATTAAAAATGCTTAACTACTGTCCCGACTAGGGACTCCTTTGCGTCCCAGTCGTCTAATGCGTGCGAAGTGTGGTCTCCGGACCTGAAATTCATCATTTAAAATTACCCAACTCACAAGAAGCAGCCATGGTGACAGTCACCATGGGGGGGAGGGATTCCCCACCAAAAAAGTGTGTAGCGTAAACGGTGACTCAGGAACTGCTGTTGTCATGTGCTTTATCCTAGGATATACATGAAATACAATTGGAAGAGAACAGAAACATACAACAGAAGAAAATATACACATTTATTACAAATGAGGAACCCAGCATATAACAGAAAGGGTGCGCTGCTTTCTATTCGAGACGAGAATCCATTACAGACGAAATCCGACTTCTTTTCCCAAAGAAAATACATCCATGCCTTACTCGGGGTTCGAACCCAAACCCACTCGGTTACAAGCCGAGGGTCATATCCACCATACTGACTGGGCGGCGACCCAGGAACAGAACATTAGATACCAGCATAGCCTCATGTTACTGACTGCATTCCATTGGGAATCTAACTAAGACACACATTCCTAATAAATCATGACAAGTGATTATAAGTGGCTACGGTGCCCGTAAAACTCAGATCCACCACCTCAACAAAATATTGCCCATAACGTTAACGGAAAAACTCTTCAGTGACACTTAAGCCACCTGGAGATTTATACCAATTGCAATAATGGCTGTTAACAACCTTCTCTAAATACCACTCAGAAGTTGTATCAGTAACACGAGGTGTTGACAGTAAACATCGGAGCACCTGATCTCCAAAGAGGTCTTAATCTCCTATCGAACACTTGGGGAGTAGCATTGAAAATCTTACTTGCTCTTGTTAAAATTAAGTAGGAATAAATGTACTGGATTGCAAAAATATGTCGGGGTCGCCACGCGACCGAGAATCAGAACGGAGTCTCGCTTCGACCAATGGCTGGGGGTTCCCGGTCAGTGGGCGGAGCGAGCTTACGAGGGAGGCGGGTTTGAAAAAAAAGATAAATCTTAACATTTGAAAAATCTTGAGGTGAGAGAGATTGAAATTTAGGCCTTTCTATCGTGGTTTTTAATGAGGTTTTGATAAAAAATATCTATTCGCTCTTCGTCCTTTGCATATTTAAATTGTCTACCCATTTCTAAAAGATAGGGGTAGTCAAGGAAGAATCTTCGTAATTCATTTATTGCGTCTTTGAAACCAAAGTCATTTTCGTTAATTTTTTCATTATTTGAGGGGGTTTCTTCGGTGGTGGCCGAAGTTCTGGGAGTACTGTTTTTATTTGAAGCGCCCGAGAGGGCTGCTGCAAAGGAGAGATTTGGGGTGACCGGTTTTGCGGGTTTTTTAGTTACAGTAGAGGTGTTGCGATTACGAATCGTTTCACCTTTCTTCAGTTTTCTTTTGGGGAATTCTTCACATTGGCTCCAATTTGCCATGTGCCCTGTCTTATTGCAATTGATGCATACGGGATTTTCTATTTTTTCTTTGATGTGGCAATCATTGGTACGGTGGGATTCACCGCATTTTAGGCATCTAGTGCGCATAAAACAGTGTCTACTCTAGGAACGAGGTATGCAGTCACCCCCTTCTCCCTAGGTCGCAAACTACAAAGAACAGGAATAAAAGCCGATTAACAGTTAGCAGGAGTAAAATAACGACTGATCCGACTAGGAATTTCTTTTCACCCCAGTCTTCTAACGCGTGCCGCCCAGCAAGTATGGTGGATATGACCCTCGACTTATGACCGAGGGGGTTCAGGTTTTAATCCCAAGTAAGGCTTCGTTGTATTTTTTTCGGGAATGAAGTCAAACTTTCACCTGTAATGGATTCCAGTCTCGAATGGAAAGCAGTGCACCCCTTCTTGTTATATGCTGGGATCATCATCTGTAATAAATGTGTATATTCCCCTGTTTGTATTGTACGTCTCTGTTTTCCCACTTGTATTTCATATGTATCCCAGGATAAAAAACACACAACAACTTCTAACGCGTGTACGGTGCAATTGCAGACTGGCAAGCTGGTGGTTCAAATAAAAACACTCACATCTAGGTCAGCAGCTTTTGCCGAAAAATAGCCAACAACAATTAGGTAAAGAAAATATGTTTCTCGCCACTTGCATTTTATTCTGTGGTTAATTTGTTTGTCGTTGCTGGATGTGCTATGTGTTCAGGTTTAACTAAATAAGAACAATCCATTGGGAGAACTCTTTCCACAATTACAAAATAAGTTTACTTAATATAATTTTACACATTATGATTCAATATTCACAAAACTCTATTCAAAAAGAGCGTCTAGCTGTTGTTAGATAAAAAAAACATTTTACTGAAGAAAAAAGGCATACAGAAAAGAGAGTTGTTGTTCCCGAAGGGAAGGAATGAAAGTTGCCAGAGCCTACGAGACAGGTTGGACTTCCTTACGATAGATGGCGACACCACCTATGGAAGGGAAATTTTCTCCAGCCTCCTGCACCCGTGGTTTCTGCTGCGACCGCCCACAAGACTTTCGGACCCACTGATTTAAAAGCACATACTCCGTGTGTACTCGGAGGCATTATGCATCGAACCCAGGTCTTCCGGTTTGGAGTCCAATGCTCTAGCCACTAAGCTACCCATGGCCAAAAGAGAGTTAACCGAGAAAAAATGTCATCGAACAGAAAACGAATATCGGCTATTCCAAGGGTGTCAAACTCAAATGCTAACGTGGGTAAAAAAAAACAAGGTATGACTTCAGGAGGTCAGCAAAAAAACTCCAATATCATATATAAACGTAGGTTTATTTCAAATAATACATTCTAATAAACATATATAAAAGCAAAAAAAAGAGTATAATTAGAAAAACGTTTGGTTGCGTTGGTTTGTTACTTTATAATATTGAAGTAAGTCTCAAAATGAATATAGCGATTACAAACGGTTATAACTATTTAATGGAAAAGAATTTATCGATAAGATTTACACAAAATGTAGAGACGGAACTTCAAAATTTTGTATATATATATATGTCATAGATGTTCTACGAGATTTCCCTTAGTCTCATGGACCTCATCTAGTTGGTACTCTTTTTCATTCTGAAGCATTTGTGCTGTCACCGACGCAAAGAGCATTACAAATGCGTACTTTCAGTTCTTCAATTGTTTTGGGCATGGGAAGCACAAACATAAGTCTTTCACATGTCATGCGTTTTGATTCTCGTATGCCATCAGATTTTTATCTTTATATGTATTCCGATCCAAAGTTTTTCAATATATTCAGCATCTCAGTATTTGAAATTCTCATACCGTTCTAATTTCTTATCTAGGAAAGTAGCAGATTGTATCCATCTGCACCTATATTTGCAAGACAACTCATTGAGGATACCATTATTTGTAAGTTTTTCTTTTTTATTTATTTCAATATTCATAAAGTACATTTAAATTTTCTGGTGAGCAATGCAAAAGGTTTTTCTTTTTAATTCATTTGGAATATGAACTATAAATTATAGGCCGTGGGTAGCCTAGTGGTTAGAGCATCGGACTCCAGACCGGAAAGCCTGGGTTCGATGCCCGGTGCCACCAAATACCCTCCGAGTACACACGGAGATACATGCTCGTTAAATCAGTGGGTCCGAAAGTCTTGTGGGCGGTCGCAGCTGAACCCACGAGTGCAGGAGGCTGGAAAATATTTCCCTCCCCCTCCAGTTCCATGCCTAAATTGTGGAGGTGGAGATCGGTGGTGTCGATATCTATCGTAAAGAATTCCAACCTGTCTCACAGGTGGGAATTTCACCGAGCTAAATCGTACTGTCACTTGTATGTTGCTCAAGGCTAAGGCCAATGACAAGCGTACCTCTAGCCCATTACCGCGAGGCATTTCGTGGACCTCGATCTGACACTGTTAGACAGGTGGCATTAACAACACTATAAATTATTGTCGAAGATGATGGAAATTGCAGTTGATTTAATAGCTTGAAACTATTCCTTAATTGTTGTGATTTTAGTTTAAAAACCGCTTTTTTCGTAGACATGGCTTGATTTTATGTTATTGTAAATTCTATTTAAACCCTGACATTGGTGTGCATGAGGATAATCGTGAAATCTAGGAATAGTTGGAACTGAATAGGACAAGGAAGTAGTGCGGGTGGAAGTTAATATTCGTCTTAGCATCCATTCGTAGCTGTGGAATTGTACCAAACTGTCTTTGTTCGAAAAAGAGCTGTATAAGGTACGTCAATAAAAGATAAGTCTTTTTGAATCATCTTATAAGTTAGATTAAGAATTAGGGTTTAAGATTGCTCCCAAGGTTATTATGTAAGTTGCAAATCGTTCATCAAGTGTTAGATCTAAAATAAAAATGTTACACTATTTTAAAAATCACGTCTGCTTTTTCTCTGAACCCTCTTGTGAGAGGCTACCACCTCTTTTTTTGGCACCTAGATATTTGGGAGGTAGGGAAGAAACACTCGACATGATCCAATTAATCTATTTATCACACAATGTAAAGACACGAATCCAATTATTAACAGTAAGAGAATGTCTCGGTGCTAACCGCGAAAGTGGAACAACGACGGTAAAACACGAATGATTAGGAGACTATCAAACTCGATCCTTACTTTATAAAGGATTTAACTTATCATCCGATTTAATCTAATATCAATTTAATCCCAATGAACAATCGTCAATTTAAAACTTCCTCCTAATAAGTTCTTAAACACAATAATTCAAATATGATACCTTCTGAAGCAATCTCACCTGATTTGAGTATCCTTCGACCTCTCCTACTCTCTATTCAAGCTATAAAACTTCGATTATGTATAGTACTTTAATTTGAATATCACGATTTTCTTCTTCTGAAGGGTTGGTTGTGCATGATGTGAATTGATAGCCCAAAGATTTCCCAAGAGGATTAATTGAAGGATCACGGATAGATCCGTCACACTCTTACATCTACAACCTCCAGGTAGCGACAATGTTTTCAAAAATTCTATTAAAGATAAATAAATTACTCCTGAATTTAGATCATTAACATAATCAGTAAACACTTTTCTTGATAATTAAAATCACAATTCACACTTGGAAGAAAAAACTTCGAAATTGCAAAGATGAATGTTAAGAAATCGTTCTTAATGTTTTCAGGTGGATATTCCGTACCCAAAGGAACAACTTGTCTTGTAGAAGTGTTTCATTTGCACAGAGATGAAGATGAGTTTCCAAACCCAGAGATATTTGATCCAGATCGATTCTTGCCAGAGAATTCTACTAATCGCCATTCGTTTGCTTACGTCCCTTTTTCTGCTGGACCAAGGAATTGCATCGGTAAGAATTTAATTTATTTCAAAGCTGTCTATTATAGTGCTGAAGATTCTCGAAGCATCTTTTCGGACAGATGCTTTAGTATTAATGTTATACAACCTCTGACAATAAAGTTTGGTGAATAGTCCTATAACTTTAAAGTAGATGAAACATTAACGAAAGTTACCTTACTAAATTTAACTAAAAACTAAATTTAATTAATGAATTAATATTTTTTAAAAAATGTATTAACATCTAGTGTCATCCACTACCAGTATTAAAAAAATGTATTGGAACTTGAGTGAATGAATAAAAAGTATTTTAGTAGCGAGTGAAAATTTGAACAAGATATATAAATAAATATATCTAATGATAGTATGAACTAATAGTAGGAATTGAAGAAGAATGTTTACCCTAGCTACTTAAAATTTTTTATAAGTATATACTCTGTCCTTATAGCTTATAAGGAACATAACCTTATTAAAGTTTCGATGAAATTCTTGTGAATTGTCCAATATCGTAATTCAAATTCTTCGAAATTAATAAAGCTGAGCATTTTGCTTTTCCAGGTCAAAGATTCGCAACAATGGAATTGAAAGTCATCTTATCTACTATTTTGAGACGTTTCACTGTCGAATCTCTCGATCCAAGAGACGTCATACTTCCGTCATTGAAAATTCATATGAAGCCCAGCATACCAGTGAGATTGCGTATCAGGCCAAGAAATCCAATATATTAACACCAAATATATACAAATAATGCATTAGAAAAGAGAAACTCAAAATGAGACTTCAAAAGTTTATTCGTCAGAAAATGTTTTTAAAATTATTGTTCTTGCTATTTTGAAATGTATTCTGAAGTTATACACATAGGTGCTTTTTACAAAGGAGGACAAATATTTAAATTACATAAATTTCAATTTACTTTATACTTAACCAACAATAGGACTTTTGAATACATTATTATATCTCAATATTATTCCTTGCCTTCCTCACACATCATAAATTACATCTTTCATCCTTATTTGGTGCAGTAAAAATATATTACCATCTTTAAAAAGTAAAACTTTCAAGCTCACATTTATTTATGGAAGTATTTTTTGCACATTTCGAGTTTATTCGAAGGTGGTGGTAGTCGAGTAAGCATGGTGGTAAAATCACGACTGACGTCACGCCACGTTTCATTAAGTCATCGTGAGGCTCAAAGTCCTCACGTTGGCGTGATGAAGGAGTTTGTAGAGGGTTACCAAATTCAGGCATAGATTGCCGTTTTTCATATTATGTAATTTTTTGAAAGAATGAAAAAAAAATCTTCGCTGTGTTTCTAGTAAGGAACGTATACAAAGTTATGGAGAGGTTTTATACTAAATGACACAGGGAAAAGGGACAGATTTTAGTTTTCCTTACTAAGCTTTGTAGTAATGCTGTAACTCGTGGCGCCATCTATTGCCAGGTGTATATCTAATGTAATCCTAATGAGTGGAAATTTTTAATTTGGAATATTGTACACAATAATGAATATCTTGTTGGAAGAAACAAAGAAATGGGTAATTTATTCATCTGTACATTTATTTAATTTAGAACTGACTGCAATTATATTTGACTTATTTTTAATGAATAAAAGATCTAAGTTTCTATTCGCTATTTATATACATTCTATTATTACTTGTAGAATGAATTCTTCAACATAAATTATTCAGTCATCACATGATACAAATTTATACACAAACATAAATATAGCGAAACATATTATAAACAAGGAGCACCTATCATATAGATAAAAAATTTGAAAATTCCTTTTTGACTCGTGTGAACTCGCAAAAGCTAGGTGATTAAATAAGAAACGAGTGCAATTTGATTTGATTTTTTTCAATTCCTACTATTAGTTCACTCTCTCCCTATATATATATATATATGAGTGTGTTCAAATTTTCCATCATTAATAAAATCTTTTCTATTCATCCATTCAAATTCAAAAACATTTTTTTGAACTAGTCGTGGATGACACTTGATGTTAATATAGTATTTTCAAATATGATTCATAAATTAAGTTAAAAATGAATAAGAAGTAACAAACAAATATAATAGTCCAACAGCAAATATAGAAAGAAAAATCGTACCATGTGTCCCCGTAGCGCAATGGATCGTGGGTTCGAGTCTCACCTGGGATGGCCTAATTTCTGAGAACGAGATTTCTTTTTTACTCTACCATTTTTTTAAAATAATTAAATTTAAAGAATGAATAAATAGTAACAAACAAACAAAAAATAGTCCAATGCCATATATAGAAAGGAAAATGGAAAATTGCAAGGAAAATCGCTTTCTATTTAGTCACTTAATATTGTGATTCTGTCATATGCATGCAACATATTTATATTAATTGTAATTGACTTAAAAATTGTTTTTTCACATTACTTGTTTTTTATAAAGATCTTTCAAATTTCACACACCGATAATTGACGATGACTTTTAACGAAAAAGTACGAGAAAAAAAAATTGCATGAATAAAACCACAAAACATATAATTGGACAGAAAAAAAGTAAAATAAAGTAAATCTTTCCATTTTAAAGGAAATTTTTTAATCTTCATTCCAAATACGAATAATGCAGCTAGAAAAAGCTTCGTGATTATTTTGGGATATATAGCAGTTATATATTAAGAGTTGGAGTCAAATTACGAATAGTTTTTGAAAAATTGTAAAAAACGTAGAAATTTTTAAATAATGGAAGAAATTTCAGAGAAAAATTTCTCAATTTCAATATGCTACTTAAGTAGTATATTGAAAATGTGTATAAAAATAGGTCGCAAGCTTCAAAATTCGGAAAGTTCCCGGAAGCGAAAGTTTGGGAACAGAAAATTCCAAGAGACGAAAAGGGAATCCATGCCGGTATATTGCCGGCATTTTTAGTTCATGTAAATGGGGCTATATGTTACACTTCAATTTTCTTCGCCGATGATTTTTCTAGAAAAATATTTTTTATTTCTAAAAATGGTTTATTTTGATAAAATTTAAAAAAAAACTTTTTACATATAAATATATTAACCCGAAGGAAATAGTAGGAATGAATTATATTGAAGAGCCAGAGCGTATATATAGGACCAGGAGCACACACACAAATTTTTCAAGGAGAGGGAGGGGGCCAGGTTCGAAAGTCCACCATTCTCGTATCGTACATCAATACGACGCCAAACTTATTCTTTTGATTTTGATGATTTGGAGAACAAAAAACCGTAAGAAATAAATTACTGAATTATCAATTAGCCTTAATTAATAAAATAAACTGTTAATAACAAATACTCATTTAGAAATTTTGCGTACTACCTACAGAGGATTGTCATCAATAAAATAAATCAAGGGCTAAAGGGGGTTGAGCCAGACTTGAGGGCGCCCTCCCCTTTGTGTGCCACTGTAATGACGCTTTTCATACAATCATTATTTTCCATAGAACTTTTAAAATAATAATAAATAAATAAACTAAATTAAGTCTATTCATAATTTGATATTTATGTTTCTATATATATATATACAAGCGGTCCCGACAGACGTTGTCCTGTACACACGTCTTAAATCCAAAAATTTACAGACTTTTTAGAATAAGATGTAACAATCTGGACCGTTTTCATGAAATTTTTTATAAAGTTATTATATTACAATACCCTGACATCATCACATGTACAGTTACCACAATTCTACCTATCGATTGCGTGTGAGTATGCATTTACTATGAACTAAGTTGAATATGGAACCTATTCTGAACAGAAACTTGAGGCTACAGTGGACAGTTAAAATGTGAAAAATTGACTAAAATATCGAAAAAAAATTTTTGACTTATTTTTATATTATATTAGCCTCTCTATCAAACGCCAAAAAAATTTTTGGTTTCATGCATTTTTTACTGAGTTATGGGGTAGTTCTGATTCAGTCATCCGTGACCACGCCCCTTTGTTTACATTCTGATGTCATGCTGACAAAGCTGTCATGTACTTAGACAGTACGAATTTTATTTACTGTAGACATAGCCTCTCTAATTTTTATTTTTAAATGTTAATTTATCAAGGTCTGGATGGCAACAATTTGTTTTAACTGTATCTGAGACCTAAATCAGCATTATTTGTTACAATTCGTTCGAACTTGCGTTTGCATTTTTCGTTCAATTTTATTCAAACTTTATATTGATTTTACCAAAACAAAAGTTCTTTTCAGAACTAAAGTTCATTTTGGTAAAATCCTAGGAGGACCCACTGCTGTTTTTGGCGCCAAAAATTTTTTGCCAAAAGCGCCAAATTGAAGGTTTTCAAAAGGCGTCAATGACGAAAACTCTTGGGAAGCGCATGCGTCAGTGGGGGGAGAGGGGGGGTGAAATGGACGTTTCGCAAAGATGAAATCGAAGAAATACATTAAATTAATCATTATATAAAGAAAAAAACGGAGAAAGCAATGAAATTCATTTTAAAAAAATATTCTAAAACCAGTGAGTACAACATGATTTACATTTTTAAAAAGGACGAAAGGGGCGTTTCGCAAAGATAAAATCGAAGAAATACATGAAATCAATAATTTTAAAAAATGTTAAAAAACACTTACCTTACGCTTGCATTTCGTCATGATCTGTTGGTGGATACACCCTTGCGATGGATGCAAGGAATTTATGAAAATTCTCATTCACCAACTTGTGATCGTTAGATCACCGCCACATGTCTTATTAACTTTGTCATATTCTTATTAACTTTCAAGTCATTCACCACGAACGCATTCATGCTCTTGCCAAACCAATATCTCGTCAAACGCAAGATAATAGTTATAGCAAGTTTGCTTTCGCTAAACCAAGTGCCCTTTCTCACACTCCGAACGACGTCGTGGCGATTATCTTTCGACTGGTTGCGGCAACGCCATTCGTAGCCGTCAACCGTTCCCTTTCGCAAACGCATATTTTTTTACACCTCGGACATTCATAACGAGACGCAATTAAATTAGCTTTCATACACCATTCTAACGTCTCTTTCTTCCCCCTATGTGCCCAGGAGCACAAAGAAACCTATTGTAGCCTCACTTTCAAATAATTTCCTTTCACACGCCATTCTTAACAACAACCGGTGGAGAGCAAACCTTCTCCAGCGAAGTCAAATGGCAAAATGACATTTTTCGGAAAAGGTGAAAAATGTTGCACTTTTTTAGGGTTGCAATTTTTTTCGGTGATTTGAAAATCCAAATTTTTTGATGAAATGGAAAGGTTACCATATTGTAACCTTTATCGCTCAAAATTTGGCGACCAAAAGTGGGTCCTCCTAGGATTCAACCGTTCATTTAAATTGCCTTTGTTATTTAAAATTTTTATAATGAATCTTATATCATCGAGATATAGAAAACCTAAAGGTCGTCCTGCCAAAAGGAGAAAGATGTTGGCTTAAAATAGCAAGAAGCGATGGCAGAAATCTTCTAAAACTGTTGATGAAAAAAACAGTAATAGTATGGTATTGCAGAGAGATACATTATCTGAACCGAGTACATCTTCCCAACCTGAGGCAAGCTATATTTTCACCCACAAGGCTGTGTTTTCTGAACTATTGCAGAAAGTTCCTTGTAAATATTGTACAAACTGTACCCTTGTTATAAAACAACACCATTCCATGGGGTATTCTACAAAGATGGAACTTTTATGCGAATCACATGTCATGAAAGCTATGGAAGTGTTTTTTCAAGTTTCCAAGAAGAGGCCAAAAATTCACATGATATAAACAGCAAACTGGTGAGTGCCAACCTATCCATAGGCAGAGGGCATGCTGCTTTGGAAACGTTTTCATCTGTGCTCAACATGCCAACAATGGACCGAAAAACATTTGCCAAATGCATGCACAACTTATCAGTGAAAAACAAAGA
Source organism: Trichonephila clavipes (assembly GCA_019973935.1). NCBI lineage: Eukaryota > Metazoa > Arthropoda > Arachnida > Araneae > Nephilidae > Trichonephila > Trichonephila clavipes. The sequence continues at coordinate 9,220 of BMAU01019395.1, read as the reverse complement.
GGTGAAGAAAAAATGCTCGAAATGTCACGTCAAGCTGCTAGAGAAGCTCACGTAAAAGTTGATGCTTCTCTAAAAAATCAGGAAATAATTGATGTGAGTGTGTCATATGACGGTACTTGGCAAAAGCGAGGACATACATCTAACCTAGGATTAGGAATAATCATCGATATCCTTAGTGGACTTGTCCTTGACTTTGAAGTATTGTCGAAATACTGTCAGAATTGTGTAGTTGCTGGTCGAGATATGGGAGTCGATAGTGCGGAGTTTCACATATGGCAAAAAGGACATGAGGATGGGTGTGACAAAAATTGTGATGGAACTTCTGGAGCCATGGAGATGAACGCTGCACTAATTATGTGGAGGCGGTCATTTAGTGATTGCCAAATGAGATTCGTTTCCATAGCTGAGTGACGGTGACTCAAAAACTTTTCAATTTTTGTCAGACAATAAAATATATGGTTCAGATATAAAAATCGAAAAAGAAGAGTGCCTGAATCATATTGCAAAGAGGCTATGCACATCGTTACGTAACAAAGTGAAAGAATGGAAGGTGAAAAAAGTGACTCTTGGTGGGCGTAAGCAGGGAAACCTTACAGATAAAAACATCACAAAGTTGCAAAATTACAATAGAAAGGCAATAAAAGATAATGTCCCTGATACCGATAAAATGAAAACTGCTATATATGCCAGCCTGATGCATTGCTCGTCAACTGACAAAAAGCCTATGCATGGTAAGTGTCCTGAAGGGGAATCATCATGGTGTTTCTATAAAAAAGCTATAGCCAAAGGTGAAACCCCAGGGTCACACAGTTCCATGAGAACTTACTTGTCGCCACAAGTAGTGGAGAAAATTATGCCTGTTTATCAACGTTTAGCTTCAGACATCATTCTTGAAAGAGGCGTAGCAGGCAAGACGCAAAATTCGAATGAAAGTCTGCATAGCTGCATTTGGCGAAAATGCCCAAAAGAGGTATTCGTCTCCAAAAGGAGGCTGGAAATAGCAGTAACGGATGCCATCGAAAAGCACAATTTGGGCTATGTGAAATCTCTTGAGAAGCGAAAGAGGACTCATGCCTAAATGACAGTTTTTCTTTGACTATTGCAGAAAGACAAGATAAACGACGCATTTCTCAGAATATTTCTACGAAACAAAGAAAAGGAAAAGAAATGCCATGAATACAAATGCAGCCTATAGTGCCGGTGCTTTTTAAATTTTTTTATCAGACTTAGCAAACAGTTTTTCTTGTTATGTGTAATTAGATTTATTTTTTGAATTTTTGTAATTTAATTGTATTGAAATACTTTATTTTTACTCATTGTGATTAATGAAATATATAATATATTATCTGGTTGATGAAATAATAATGAAATACATTCTGTTAATTTACTTTTTAGATTTTATTGGAATGTATTCTTGCTTACTTCAATTTTATCACTATATATATTACATGTCAATGTGACTGTTAGAATAAATATTGCAGAATCTTATACATATATTCTATGTTTATCTTATCTTTATGATATTAGCGTTTTTCAAATTTATATGAATGTCTTTAATTGTTTTATAAAAAAACTAAGTTTTTTTCCTTTAGAATAAAAATAGCTGTTTTCTAAAAATGAAAGCTTCCTCGAAAACATTGAGTTTTTGTAATTTAATCCCTTTGAAATACTTTTATTTTTACTCATTATGATTAATGAAATATATAATATACTATCTGGTTGAGATAAAACAATGAAATACATTCTGCTAATTTACTTCAGATATTATAAGAAAGTTCTAGCTTACTTCAATTTTTATCACTGTATATACCACGTGTCAATGTGACTGTTACAATAAATATTGCAGAACCTTATGTACATATATTCTGCATCTATCTTATATTTGTATGATATTGGTGTTTTCAATTTCAAATTCATATTTATATCTTCATTTTTTAAAAAATAAGTTAATTTCCTTTAAAATAAAAAAGCTGTTTTTCTCAGAATCAAATATTTGCCTCGAAACCAAAACTCAAAATGTTCCATGCATTGCAATTTTTGTCCAATTATAACAAAACTTTCCAAAAGTGTTCATCTAATGTATACTTATAAATTCTTGGATGCATTGTTGTAATAGTGATAAGGTGAAAGAAGAAATTAAAGTTTTTATGTAGGAAATCATTAAAATTCTTGAAATTTTTATATAAAAATTTGCGTTTACCCATATTTTGTAAATTATCATATAAAACATTACATTGTATGCATACATTTGTAAAGAATTGCTTAAAGAAGTTAAATCAGGTGAAAAAAATGAAATTTAAAAAAATCAAAACGCATGGAACGTTTTGAAATTTTTAAATTTTCGTTAAAAATTTTTTTTAATTTTAAATTTCTTAAAAACTAATCATTTTTTTCTCACCAAATTTTTTTTATGGTTTTAGTTCTAAGTTACATACAGCCAGTAAAAATTTGGGGCATGTTTGTAAAAAATTTAAAAAAAAACCATTTTTTTACTGTCCACTGTAGCCTTAAACTTGTTTTGATTAAAGGGTAAAATAGATAAAACTCGAGCTATTTTTATAACAGGTATATTTTTTTAATGCACAAAAAGAATATTCATCGTAATGCCATTGAATGTACAATGTTTTTGGCTAATCCTTGAGGGGTATAAACAAACAAATGCGTTGGTTTGCCAAACTAGGGGCATGCAATATATAATTGGCCGCGCGAAAAGCAAGGGTTTTCTAAATCTATAAACCACAAATTGTCATAGTTTGACCTTGTGACTTATTAATGGTCATAGCTAAAGCCAAGCGAATTGGAAATTGCAAACATTTGAATGCGTAGGAGAGTCTGAAAGAATCATTGGGATCTGTGGTAGAAGTATAACTTCACCTTGAAGTTTGCCGCTCAAAATAGTGACCTCAAGAACATTGCCCATGATTTTTTTATGATCCAACACGCACCCTTACATAATTTTGACGCATTTTTAACTAATTCTGATATCGGACTGAATTGTGAATCTAAATCATTCTCGAATCTAATTGAACCCATGCAAAAAAAATATCCAAATCGGACCAGCCGTTTAGGAGGAGTTCAATCACATACACACCACAGAAGAATAATATACATAAAGATTATTTGAAAAGATAATAATTAAAAACGGTAAAAACATGATTCATCTACATTTTTGTAACAATGAAGACCCGATTTGGTCAGTTTGGCTGAAAATCGATTTTCGACGCCAACTTACGTAATTTTTTTAACTATAACGCTGTTATAACAATGCAGGTGAATATTGAGTTGAATGTTTTTAAGTAATATCTTTTTAACTAATTGCGATATCGGATCGAATTGCAAATCTAAGCCATTCTCGAATACACTGGAACAGACACAAAAAATTTCATCAAAATCGGTCCAGCCGCTTAAGAGGAGTTTAGTCACATACACACGCCCAGAAGATTTTTGTATATAAAGATATATATATATATATATATATATATATATATATATATATTGTATATGTGTAATGGTGTCGAATGGTGGTTTTACGTAGTTCATTCTCCGGGTTGTAATGATGAGATTTTTTTCAAAGAAACATCGTAATTTACATCCAGCTTTTATTCATGGTGGCACACCTGGACAGCACAACACGGAAAACAGAAAACACACAGCACAAAAATACACGCGCACTTTACATGTTGACGAAGACAAAGATAGAGAGCAAGAGAAGGGATTACTTAAATATCAAGTTTTTAAAAAAGGGAAGAGCAGGAAAAGCGCATTATAAAAAAATACAGTCAAGTGCTCAAGTGAAGGGAATAATTAGTTATTTATAGAAATGACACCATTTTTAGAGAATATTAAATACCGGTTAGTTAAGACGCATGAAAACAATTGATGCGCCCTTGGAATCGCCCAAAAATCTATCAAACATTCAAGGTCTAAAGAATCACTAGTAAATATACCAACATAATATTTTCAACGCTTTAGAAAATGATAAATTGAGACGAGTTTCGAAATAGGTTATTAGGATTTATGAATTAGATGTTAATAATAAAGGAGGTTCGAATTATGAGTAGACATCAATTTAAGTTATTAAATGTACAGTCGAACCTCCATATTACGAACCTCTATATTGCGGAATTTTCTACATAGCGAACTTTTCTCTGGAATCCAGAACCATTTCACGATTTTCTTCGTAAACTCGCAATAGCGATTTTTTTTATATAACGAACTTTTTCTCTTGTGTGATTCAATTTTTTTTCTTCCTTTTTATAAAGTATTTCTGGACATTTCAAGTTATTCTTTCTTTAAACTCATTTTATTGTGGTCATAAATCTTGAACTGGTTTTATTAGGAACTTTGAACGCCGGAAGCAACAGAATTCTGGGGGTTTCATTCAAGAAGTGCAACCTTTAACCCCCACTGGAAACATCTTTGATATCTCATTTCACCCTCAGTGAAGTTATTTCATGTCCCCGTGTCCTCGATCTAGTCTATGTTCATTTGTGGTGTTGATCAGTGTTACTGGTAACTTCATTCCTTGTAGCTCAAAAATGTCAGAACGTAAGTGCTTGAGCCTCAAAGAAAAAAATTAATTCTTCAGGAAGTGGATAAAGACGTCAAGAAACTTCCCTAGCAGTTTTTCTTTCTTTCTTTTTGATAAATATAAAATAAATATTATTAATTTACAAAACTGTTTATATATATATATATATATATATATATATATATATATATATATATATACACTGCTGGACAATTGCTAAGGACGGATAACACTATCATCCATAGCAACCACAAAATGAAAGGAAGCAAAATGTGGAAAATTAGAATAAGTGCGGGATATTAGTAAGAAGTATGAATATGCAATTTTTTTCCACGTCTGTTCATCACGTGATAGCATTCATAAGAGCTTTAAAGGTTTTGACGCGTGTGGACAGTTGTTGTTTCAAGTCAAAGTTTTACAGGAAAGATTTAATAGACGAACTTAAAATTTTTGGCATGTCTTCCCGACATCACATAGATGATTTTATGCGTGGACGAATTATTGGAAAGATCGAAGAAGGGCGAAAAATAACAGATGTTGCCAGGTAGTTCGACATCGCACACAGCGTTCTTTCACGGCTGTGGAAGTCATTTAAAACTACTGGAATGTGTAGTAGACGGCACGGGGAGGTCGTGTTAGAAGTACGACGCCTGCAGAAGACAGATATATCGTCCTATCAGCAAAAAGGAACAGGCGCACCACTGCTCAGCAGGAGGCAAATCAGTTTCTTGCTGCCTCAGGAAAGCAGATCTCCCGAAAAACTGTTGCCAGACGTTTGAGGGAAGGAGGACTATACGCACGCAGACCTGTTGTGTGTGTCCCATTGACCAGACAGCACCGTACTGCCCGTTTGCAATGGTGTCGTGAGCATCACAATTGGACTGAACAGGACTGGGCATGTGAAATATTCTCAGATGAGAGTAGGTTCAATCTGTCATCGGATTGTAGACGCCAACTGATCTGGCGCGAGTGGTACTGCTTATCGTCCAGAAAATATCCAGGAAAAGGACCGATATCCGACATGCAGTATCATGGTGTGGGCCGGCATGATGATCAATGGCCGCACGCGCCTACATGTGGTTGCGAATGGAACTATGACGGGCCAACGATACATTGATGAAGTTCTACTTCCTCATGTTCGTCTTTTCCGTGGTGCTGTCGGTGATAAATTTGTTTTTATGGACGACAACGCAACATGTCATCGAACACTCGCTGTTCAGGATTGTCTAGACACCGAGGGTATTCAACGTCTCGTATGGCCAGCGCGTTCTCCAGATCTAAACCCAATTGAAAATGTGTGGGATGCTTTGGGGAGGCAAGTTGCTGGTCGAAACTATCCTCCGACAAACAAGAACACCCTCATCCGTGCACTCACAGAGAAGTGGGATAAATTGCCTCAATAGCTGCTGGATAATATTGTGCAAAGTATGGTACGACGTGTGGAATGTTGCATCACACTCCACGGTGGACATATCCCGTACTGATACCTTTCTTTAAGGTGCCTGCTGACTTTTAGATGCATTGTTCCATTTCTCCGTACGCAGATCAAATGAACATTTTTTTTTCTTTCAGATGTTTCACAGCTTTTGTACTTTCAGAACAATAAATATTCTTTATTCTAATGTCTGAACAGTGTGGCAACTATATTTTATCCTACTAGGCCTCATGTCTCGCTTAATGTTATGCTACATAGCAATTTGTGATCCGTCCTTAGCAATTGTCCAGCAGTGTATATATATATATATATATATATATATATATATATATATATATATATATATATATATATATATATATATAATTATCCTTTTTTTAATATATAATGTTTGTGAATTTAAAATTTGTTTTATGTGGTTATAAAGAAAAACGAAATATGAACCTCTATATAACGAACGTTTTTTCGATATTTAGCGACTTCGTTATATAGAAGTCCGACTGTATATATAATTTATCTTCGTATTTAAATGGCTATAATTCATTGAGATTCGTGCAAAAAATTAATTTAATTTTAATTTTGTATTTGAGAAAAATAAAAAAAATATATGAATTCGGAATCACACACACATTTAAAATTCTGCCCAACCTGCACCAATAATGTTTTCCATTATTATTTAATATCTAAAAAGTAAAGTATCATACAAAGTAGAGAGAATTTTCCGAATGGATCATCTCGACTCTCTCATTGATGTGTCTTGGCTGGAAAAGAGGATTTAGTGGTAAAAAATGTCCAGCTTCTTTGATAAAAAGTTCTGCTGAAAATTGTACAATTAAATCTCTCAGTTAGACTAAAGTAGGAATCATTCCTTAAAGTTTATACGGCTCATAGAAAAGAATTTATATTTCTATTTATAAAACAAGTAATATATATATATATATATATATATATATATATATATATATATATATATATATATATATATATATATATAAATTAACATCAATTCCTACTTTTAAATAAAAAAAATAAAATTTAATTAATGAATTAATATTTGAAAAAAAAACTATATTAACAACAAGTGTCATCCCCTACAAGTTTAAAAAACTTGAACTTGATTGGATGAACATAAATTATTTTATTAACGATTGAAAATTCCACCAAGATAAATAAATATAGAGATAGTCTGAGCTAATAGTAGGAATTGAACAGGAGAACAAATACTGTATTTATTCAAATCTTTGCCGCCCTCAATTCTAAGCCCCCCACCAATTCTCAATTTTTTTTTTTTTTTTTTTTTTTTTTTTTTTTTTTTTTTTTTTTGCGATAATATGTTGCCATCGATTCTACAGCCACCCTAAATTTCCTACACGTTTTTAAGAAGGAAATAAAAGATTGTGTTCAAAAGGTTCATCAATATTCTACACTTAAGAAATTTTAAGACAATTTTTTAATGAGAATTTATAAAAAATTAATAATTAATTTATTTTACCAGTACTAAAAACTTTCAAGTACATACCTGAACCATCAGTATGTTTCGAAAATGATTCGTCCCTCCCGTTTTTACATCTGACTTTGGAATTGGTGCCGGCGTTGCCATTTTCCCACACGGTTTTGTCTTCCGTGCCATCCAATGCATTGGTTATGCAACAATTTTTTAAAAGAATGTATTATAGAAGAATCTGTAGAGACTTCACTAAGTGCGTACCCCACCCTTTCCATTCACGCCAAAGTTTATAGCCCAGAGCAGGTGACTAAGAGACCAGTGAACGTGGCCGTGTGGTCATTGCTTATTGTTTGACCTCGGAGAAGTGCCAACACTCGGACTGACAGTCATAATGGTCAAAGGAGTGCCTGAGCCCATTGACAATAGACGAAGCCTGTCTGTCCATTGAGTCTGACGCCTTAGAAATCTACGAGAGAAGGGTTTAAGGAAACAAAGGCGGCATGAACAAAATGTCCAGATGTTGGACGAACAAACTGGCACATTTACATTCCCCACGGGCCAGGGTGTGTGATTGTGAAGTTCCGCACGAATAGGACACTAATGAGGCCAAGGGCCGAGGGCAGATTTTGGTGACCTGCCAATGAGAAGGGACGAGGGGCGTGTTGTGAACCCGCCCTGGTGTTTAAAATGATTTTTTACGAAAACAAGGAGACCTAAAGAGAGGACTGTAGCCCAGAGAGAGAGAGAGAGGAGAGGAGAGAGCAAATACCAGCAGAGATCGGATTCCAGACTTTTTTTCCGGGGGATGAACGCCGGTGACGGGGAAAATTGACCCAAACAACGTTTTAGAAAAACGAGCAAATGCCCTTCGGACAAAGGATTGAAGTAATTAACCTCCCGTAATATAAACTGAATGCACCGGCGTGGCGTAGAAACTGTACTTTATTGCTTCAATGATAAGTAATTTGTTGAGCAAATAAATAATTCTTTTATTTCAACATTAGGCTGTGACAATTTTTACGCGTTACCCATCCACTACGTCACAAATGTAAAAGAATCATTAAAGACCGTTGAACATTTACAAGCAAAGATTATATCATTTTGTTCACGCCATCCAGGTATGTTTCATCCGTGTCACATTTTTAGTGGCCACTGCTTTGTGCCTCTCTTTTCACACTTGAGTCAGAGTGAAATGTTGATGCTATTACCGATATCTCTCATGCTTAGTTTATTGAAAAAAGTGCATGTAAAAAAATTCCGCAATAAGAGCAAACAATAATGTTTAGGATAGACTGAATACTGGAGATAAGTTGTGGAATAGGATAAGTCATCAATGTAAGTGGCCAGAATGAATGGTTAGATTTTTCCTTTTGAAAGGGATAGAAACTCAATTTCACCCGTCTAATAAATGATTTGCCTTCTATTCTAAGCCGAACCCGATTTTCAGTAGCGCTAACAGTGGAAAAATAGTGCGGCGTAGATTCGAGTAAATACGAAATTTTACGTATTTTTACTCTTTACACAAGTTTTCTTAATAAATACGTTAAAAAAAGCAAAAATAACTTGCTTAGAAAACTTGTGTTATAAACGCTTTCCGGATGCCTATTTTAATTTATCTCAAAGGTTCCAATATGCATAGTCTGTAATTTTGAACAATTTTATTGCATAGTTTATGCTGATATTTTGATCTCCACCTACTCTCAATTTGGTCACGGTCTCGAACTCTTGAATGGTGTTGCTTAGCTATGAGTTCGAGCCCTAAGGCCATTGAAAAGTTTGCAGTGACCTTACAGCTCAACAAAACGAC